>CAKNYM010046540.1:51285-156395 GCA_932195095.1 Andricus curvator
ATTTGATGAAAACCGACTATGTCAAATTTTACATAAAACCAATACCTTCTCATTAGAATGAGAATGTAATAAATTAAATTTTTGAAGAAAAGCCACAAGATACAAAATAAATGAATGGATAAAAGTTGCTTCCCCAAAAAAGATATAAAAATTTGTCTGTGTTCTTCCGAGAATTGACGTCGCGCCGTGGGTATGGGTGAGAGGAGCTGCGGGGGGATATGCAGTGCTCACTCAGGCGTGACAAAACAGGAGCGTTTCGATAAGGCGCTGTACCCTAACGGCATACCTGTGCAACTGCGTCATGGCGTTGCATCAGTTCACTCGAAGCGGGAAGCGCACACGTTTGCATAGCGAATAGGCACGATGGCGAGCTTGCGTCGACCAGCTGTGGGTCTCCGATGCGTCAAGTGAACTGAAGCCGACGGGACCGATGGGATTATCTCGTGCGATAAAATAAGCCTATAGAAATGCAACTCTTTGACCTTGAGAACAGCACCATCTGACACGCGAATATATGTCGCGAAGTAGTATCTCGAAGTTATTGACGCAATATTAATTAAAAAGAGCAGTGAACATCAATTCATTTTAATAAAAAATGTTTAAATGTGGTTTAAAATTAATTATTTACTATAAAATATCTTGTTAATAGTTAATTGAAATTCATATTCCTCTTAATAGTCCCAAATTGGTGGCGCTGTCGTAGCTACCTAATAGGTGTATCCGACAAAGAAAACAGAGATGAAGAAGAAGTATTGGATAGACAGAGAGAGTATGATCGTTTCGAAACGTAAAGTATGACTTGTCATTGGAAGACAATCGTTTTGAAACCATCGTTTCGAATTCGATCTCACCTTTTTGTAAACTCGAACTGTCAAGTGTTGACGTGAGAATTGTGGAAACTGTGATCTTTGTGGACAGCTGATCTAATATTGATAAAAGAAAGTTATATTCTGTGGAATCACTTTTTCGTAAGTCTGGTTATGAAACAGCATAATGCGTCATGCATTATGCGCTACGTAAAAGTGTGCGCTTCCCACTTGAAGTGTTTTGCAAGTGTTTTGATACAAAAAAGTGATGTGCTTCTGGATGCTGCTGTCTTCGAATGGTTTAATCAAGCGAGAAACAGAGTATCTGGACCGATTATTCAAGAGGAAGCTCCCATTTTAAACCACGCAAGCATATTCACCGGAATTGGTTCACACGCCCCTGTCTGTTTACGATGAAGGATCTGGATTTAATTCCACTGTTAGTCCTAAAATAAAAAATAAGTTCTCTACTGAGTGACTTGCGAATTCCTGGGCAAAAGAGTTATATAGGTCATATGTACCGCTACGCGAAACAGGTGCGTTTGGCTCTCCGATAGATCGCGTACTTAGAAATCCGTTCGCCGATGCAAGTGGTACCACGTCTAGCTCAGGTACGACTTAATGCTGAGAACTGAGGACAAACTCGATTTCTTTTACAGGTTTCCAAATTAGGAAAAACAATGATTTTTTCATGAATAAGCTTTTTGAAGTCTGCCAATCTCTAAAGTTGTCAGTGATGGAGTGCGCAAGAGTTTAGCTAGAGATCCCTAGATCGCTCATTCTTTTCCAACTCGTTTTTATACGAGAGCTTACGGATGCTAGCCAACCACTCTAAAGCATTATATGTAAAATGGCAATAAGGAGTATGGGGTGCTAAATTTTATCAATTTTTGGTGATGTGTCTTACGGCTCCCACAACCTTCTCTCTAGTTCTTCAACCCGTTTTCATTCGGGAAATCAACTAGTGAAAGCGAGGGAGTTTTAATCCCGAAAAATTACCATTAATTGAGCAAGAAAATTGACTGAAAAATTCATTGCACCTTTAGGAATTAATAAAATTCCCAGCATAAGGTCATGAATTTTTTGGAATCAAAACAAAACAGATTTTTAAAAGGTAGAAAACTTTGCAATTAAATTGAAGTTTTGGAATACAAAAAGAAAAAGTATCACCTAAACATGTCTCTTTAGTCCGAAGCACAAAATTGATAGGAAAAGAAGACAATATTCCGGAGGACAAAACTTGCACTCTATTTTGCACGGAATAGCGTCTGATTTAATAAATTCACAGCTAAATTAATCCTCAGTTCTTCGCCAGGGAGGGAAAAATTTGTAGGATATTGTACTGAATATGCACATAATCGTTTATTCTATAAGGGCAAATAGATCCAAGGAACTAAAGTAAAATCGATCGGATATAAATTAAAGGTAAATAATTGGCCAATTCAGGCGTGATAGCTTGGCTGGAACTCTCGAAATTCGGAACTGCAAACCTGCGAAGGCGTACGCTATTTGTACCTCGCCTCTGTGTGCCTACATCCTCTATAAAAATCACAGAACTCTGAAGTTATTTCACAAAAATGAGAACATTTCAAATAAGGGCTGTTTTGGACCCAAAGCTTGAGGATAATTACATTTCAAGGGAATTCTTGGTTGAAAACTACTTTAAATTTAAGGGGCTAAAAATCGAAACGAGTGAAGTTTCTTTTAATGCAGATTGGGAACCTCAATTGACGGATAAAGTTTCTTTTAATATTCTTGTTGCTAATAGTTTAATTCGTTTCAGGTTTATCGTCCTCTCAAGAATGGAACCGACGCGCATACTTGGAGCCAATTTCTTGAACAGGACACAGTAAGTTGTCGAGCAATCCGCTTTCTCGCGAATTAACTTCATGTGAGGAAAACTCGATACAATTAAATCTAGCAGTAAAGCAGGAAAATTAACGATGAAAATTGTCCTCAAGGCCTGAGATGTCAAAAGAATGAATTTAATGCCCTCAAATGAAGAAAAATGTCTCAACTTGAAAATCTTAAGGTCTTTTAATTATATCTTATGAAAATTAGAAGGTAGAAGAGTAAATGAATAACGTTAGAATATATATATATATATATATATATATATATTTCTCTTTTCGCCTCAGTTATACTCACTGTCGTATTAAGTTCATAAAGTAAAGGAAGTGCTGCTAACTTATAGGATTTGTCTTTCAAAAATTCTTCCATTGACTTGAACGGTAATTTTTCCTGAAGTATAGTCAGTTCACTTACGAAAGATGCCGAGTAAATCGCAAAAATCAAGAATCCAAAAAGGAAAGTCGAAAAATAAAATAATCGCAGAGCTAAAGCTTTCGGAAATTCTGCAGAGGATTAATAAGGTCAATTTTATTAATAAGAAGATGGTGTATTACATAGATTAGTTAATATTTAGCTCAATAATATATATTTTCATACCTGGTAATCCTTGTTGAACGTGACATCCCAGAACATGTAGAAAATTTTGCGAAATGCCACCGTGGTATGAGCCATTTTCTACTTTAAATCTCAAGAAGGTAAGAAGAGTCACTATGACTACAAGAGACACTATCAGAGCGCACCATGTTTTGTACGTAAATGGCTGAAAATAAATGTGATGAGTTTTGATAGCTGATTTTTATCACACGAAAAAGATTAACTATTTACATTTAGCAAGAAAGTGACACAGAGATGTTTTAAGGAACTATTAGGCATTTATGTTTCATGATGATCGCTTTTGCTGAACAATTTTTCAATGGTTATGATCATCCTGAAAACTGAATCCAATATAATTATTTATTTCTATATTATCATTTCGTGTACCTTGAAATAACCAGACCACAAAACTCCAACCTTAGATGTTGGCTTTCTTATGCAAATGCATACTTCGAATGATGTTATATACATAGTGGAATCAGCCAAAAGTAAAAGTCTTACATCGTCTCCAAAATAATCTATAATATCAATCTCATTATTTACAATTCGGCCCATAGTGCCTGACCATGCCTTGCTGCTTGTGTTCCAAGACCCAATGCCAACATTGTCTTCTATTTCAACATTTTTTGTTGTAAAATTTCCAGCGAGTTCAAGGGCAAGCGATAAATCATTTAAATGTTCACCGAATTTATTGTGTATCTATTAACAAATATACTCATTAAATTAATGTAATATTGCAGTATTTGTAAACTATACTTTAGAGACCTCAAATTAAAATATCTCCAAATCTAAATTAAATAATTTATAGGATATCCAACAAGTCTCTAAATTTTTAACCTAGAAAAAGCAAAGATCACATAGGGAAATGCAGATTCAAGGGTGCAAAGCTTTTCCCCACATGCCCTGCTTAGTCCCAGTTTACGATATTCAGCATGAAGCAGTTCAGAACATTTTAGAATATAAAAGTAATAATATCCATTCAAAATGGGAGAAGAATATTTATATTACGCTACTGAATGACCTCTCAGAAATTCCTAAACGAAAGGGTGATCGATATATATCTTAAGAATGTAGCTATTACGTGAAATGAGTCTGAATTGAAGAAAAATTGATAATTGCGTGTGCACTGTGCATTCATTAATGAAAAAGAGGGGATGAACGGGTCTGATGAATGCATAGACCCACTCGAAACGAGCACGGATCAAAGGAGATCACTCTGCGCTCGGCACCGATAACTTTTGCCAGAACGGGTCAATTTCGTGCCAGGTCGGGATCTCGGTTCAAAGTTAGTTCTTAAGTTGATGCTGCAGGAATTGTCCAGGACGACCAAAGTGTTTTGACATACCAAGGAAGTTAATGGTTAGAATAAATTTTAATATTACAAAAATTTAATAGCACAAAATATGTAGGGCTGAAGGAAATTGATTATTTTTCAACCCGTTTTAAGTATGGGAACTCAATAATCAACTTCTTGGAACGCCAACATAGCATTAATGTTATCATTTTTGTTTATAAGAAAACAAGCTAATTTGAGACCAGATAATTTGTGATAATTGATAGAAAATGATTTTTCTTTAACCCGTTTTAATATGGGAACTCAAAAATCTCTTCTATGCGTCTTATAAATAATGTTGTCTGGAAATCACTACAGTTTCCCACTTGCTAAATAAAATCACATAACTGCAATTAAGACTTGTAAGAATGGAAATTCAATTGGATTTTTAACCCGTTTTAAGTATGCAAACTCATTCAATGAATTGTCTGGCAATACAAATCCATGTAGTTCAGTTTCCAACTCGTTGAAAAAAACACAATAAGTCCAATAGAGATTTGTGAGAATTGAAGCTAAATTGGATTTTTAACCCGTTTAAAATATGGGATCTCATTCAATGAGTTATCAGCCATTACAAATCTAAATAATTAACACTTTAGAACTCGCGCAACAATATCAAATAACACAAAAATAATCATGAACATTCACAATGCTAAAGAAAATTAAAATCATTCAGGTTTCGAAAATGAATATTGAGAATCCAAAATAGTGGATAAAAAGCTAAATCAGATCAGAGAGAAATCTTCAGAAAGCCCCTTTCGCTTTTGTGATCCCACATTCTTTTTTTCTCACAACGTTAATTTACTTCAAGTTGAAATGTTAATCGTGGTCGCTAATAAAATCTTTTTTCTATAATTCGCGAAAAAGTGCCAGTTTTTCCACCTGTTTTTGGTGTAAAAAGTGATCGATTTTTGGTCGATGACGTGGCGCATGCGCAGTGCCGGCCTTTCCGGGCAACAGTGACAAAAGTAGACAGATGCAGTGGAAAAAGTATATGGACAGTGATAAAAGTGAGGCACAGTGACAAAAGTAAATGTTATTTCGGGTGGGTTCGTGCTGCCTCGGGTGTACTCGTGCATCGTGCGCAGCCAACTTCATTCTATTTTCCGACTGTCGTCCCTAACCTAAAATCAATTTCCTAAAAAGTCTCGAGTTGTGTATTTTGTATGTACTTTTGTCACTTGGCAAAAGCAAAAAAAACACCGTCAGTTTCTCCGAAAATACTGTGCTTGGTTTTTTTCACGAAAAATCGGAAATTTTGAAGCCCTCAACTTTATGGGCCAACTATTCAATTGTGAGAACCAGCTTATTATTACTGCCATATTATTGCCATGGTTTTGATAATTGCCATTGTCATTGTTGCGTCAATCGACAAAAAATCGCCTTCTTTTTACACAAAAAACAGGTAAACAAAAACTAGCACTTTTTAACAAATTATAGAAAAAGTATCGTGTCCCACACATTGAAAAAGCGACGATTTAAAACTCGTGTGATAGCCACCCTCGCTCCGCTCGGGTAGCTAACTTCACACTCGTTTTAAATCTCTCGCTTTTTCAACTTGTAGCACAATATACTATTATTTCAGGTTTAATGCTCTATCAGGATTGGTGCCGATGTATATATTCGGGACCAATTTCCTGAACGGAGAAAATTATATCCGTCGAAAAATCAACGGCTATAGACATGCTTCTATAACTAAGATTTAGCGATACAGTGGAATTTAGAATCAATCTAACTGAAGTATATAAAAATGAATATTTTTTTAAATATTAATGATTTAAAAGTAGAATAATGCTACAATCACCTGAACGTTATTTTAATTATTTTCAAACAAAAGTAGCAAATTGAATAGCTGCTCATTAACTGATTGAATATTGGTCAATTTTAAATACGAACGTTCAAAATTGTATTGTTTTGTATTGTTTTCAATCTATCCATTTTACTTAACAAACATTAAAATCAGATATATTTTGCAACCTATTTTAAACTGATAACGTCCTAACTGGAATAATTTTGAATGTTAAAAATTTGACCATTTTTAAAGTTTCCTTATTCAGTGAGGTATATGTAAGTATTCTGGATATTGATTTTGTTCTTAATTCATATAAAGTAGTGTGTTTAATGAAAATTTCACAAATACATCTTTAAAAGTTAGCAAAGTCTCCAGATGTCACCAAAGTCTCAAGAAGTTCTTGAAGTCTTCTGAAGTTACTGAATTATTTGGAAGTCAGTGAAATATTCTTAAGTAATTCAACTCTACTGAAGTCATTAAAATATCTTGAGGACAGAAGTAATTGTACACTGGATGGGTCAAGTTGACAACCCGCAAATTATGAGAATAACAAGAATACAAATCATGAAACAAATTATAAAATTGATATAGGATAAAGTGAACAAGTTTTTTGCATTAAAACATTAAACATAGTTTTATATTATTTAATTTACATGAAAACGAGCATATAGCTAGATTTTGTAATGTATAACAACTTGAAAAGTTGACTCTCCATTAAAAAAATTAAAAAAATTTAGAGAACGTATGTTCAAGATGAATGCAAATCTGAAGAAATAATTTATCAAAATATGGACTTCTGTGCATTTCAAAAATAATAATTTATAACAGATTCATGGTAGAAAAGCTCGGGATTTCAGATCCATAAAAATATTTGGAATTTGAAAGTAATTTAGAATTTCAATCTTATACTCAAAGCAGAATAAACTATTGTCAGGATTCGAAATTTTAATGTCATTAAAACTCGAATTGAACTTTACACATTGGAGGAAAACTTCAACTTGAGAGCATTTATATTTGAAGTTCTTCAAAATTTTTCCTGGAATCGAGACTGTGAATGTGAGGTCTGCGATTTTTGAAACATTGGCCGGGGAAAAACTTGGACTTTTGAAATCAACATTCCGTACCCTGTAGCAACTTTCAGAAAAAAACATATTTCCGAAATTATTTATCTTACCGACAATCTTTCTATGCGCAGAACTTTTCCATTCAGAATATTGTCAACGCTTTGCATCAATTTTTTGGATTTAAGACCAAGTCCTCTTGTTGGTTCCCAAGTAACCCTTTCATGAATTGTCAGTTGATTTTTATTTAAAGCGTGCCATTCTCGAACTCCAAAGTATTCATAGCATTTTACAAAAACTGAAAAACTTCCGCTTAGAAGAAATGGATTGCCAACTGGATTCATGCAAGAGTTAATTAGATGAGATTTGAATGCTTTCATGAATAGAATCAGATTTGTAACTCCATAGAAACTTAGTTCTTTTGATAATTCTTTCATTTTATTCATATCACTTTCGCAAGTGATGAAAATTACATTCATTGGCTTTTTAACACATCTCAAGCTTTCGGTATAATCATTTGGCAAGAAGCCTTCTTCCAAATTAAGAGTAACTGCCATAATTCTTGCTCTCGACAACAAGATCTGTATATTGACAATAGTATTCATCTGGGAGACATCTGAACAAATTAATTGAAGGTAAAGGTATATATTTTAATACCGCATAATATTCATCGGGAAGAAATAAAGCATGAGAACAAATATAAAGGGAGAACTCTAATTTTTTAATAAAATAGTTAAATAAAATTATAAGATAATTTCAAAAAAACAATTCATTGACGACGCAGTTTCATTATATTTATTTATTAAAAACTTTTTAGAATATTTGATCAAAAACTTGAAAAACTCTTAACAGGAACTTTCATTTTTAAGATCTCGGTGTCAGGACAAGGTTGACAGTATAAGTTCGAATTTTGAAAATTGGAATTCTCGGAATAAGGGTTGAACACAAAATTGCCACCTAGATAGTTGTGAAGTTTGTTGACAAAAATCAGCAAATATTTTTGTGAGAAGAAATATTAAATCAGGGAAAGATTTAGTGCAAAAATACATTTTGACGCATTAGCTTCACTCAGTTGTGTATTCCGTCTGAAGGAATGTTAATACTTTTTTAACCTATTCAATTCGATTTAGTTGAAATCTCAAATAGGTTTATGATTGGGAAGTGTTTACTATTCAATCTTAAAAATAAATTTATAATTAAAAACGTCACGTAATCGACTTGAGAATCCCTCCACCCTCCCAATTGATTTTCCGTGATATTTTTGCTGACCCCCACATACGAAATAGAAGCGAATCACGTATATAGTCATGAAAATACTTGAAAATATAATTTTCAAGGTCAAAACTGATAAAAATTATGTTTTTAAAGAGAAAAATAATCTGTCAGCATTATTTTTTTATGAAAATAAGTTGAGCGCAAACCAAGTATTTTCGTTTTGAATAGGCACTTCGTTGAACACAACCGAATATTTATTGGAATTACGAGAATTGCTTATGATTAGAACGAAAAATAGTCGGTTTTATTATTCGATCGAATAGATTTTGAAAAATTAAAGATATTTTAAAAAGTGAAGTTTTGTCCTATGTGTCTTCCCATCCCGTTACTAAACGTTGGAAATGTGTAGGTGTTTGACCAAGATTATTTCTGTGACGAGTCACAGGGGGCCTTCCACCCCGCTACGACAGATCGGAAAGCGGAAACTTTTTGACAAAAATGATTTCTGTGATCAGTCACAGAAGTACCTTTCCGCCCCCCACGATACTTTGGAAAGGGGTAGGGGTTTGACGAACATTATTTCTGTGACCAGTAACAGGGATGCCTTCCCGCTTTCCAAGAGACGTTAGAAAGGGTAGGGTAGAGTTCCTCTAGCGAGAGATGTGTCACGTTACTCCCTCCACTAGCCGCCGCGGAACCGGAAATGGAAATACGTAGCGAAGTGCGACAAATTTAAAGTATTCTGTGTCGCATTCAGCAAAACATTAAGACGAGGTTATGTGTTATATATTTCCGTGCAGTGTTTGTTGTGAAAATAAGCGTTTTTAATGAAAAAACAATGGTGTCGTGTTGCATTCTTTACTGCGATAATAGTTCTGGCCCAAATTTGAACTTAAAACAAATCCCAAACGATCCTAAGCTTAAGCAATTATGGATGGAGAGTATTAATTGAGATGATTGGATACCTCACTCGAAATTAGCTGTTTGTGAGGTAAGATTCTAAACTTCAATAAATAATGTAATAAAAGTCGGGCAAAATCCTTTTCTTATGACTGCAGGTACATTTTGACTGTAACATATGGAAAACTGTAAATAATAAAAGGAGATTGAAAAAAGACACAGTTCCACCGAATAAACGTTCGTCTGCAACATGAATTTTCTGCGATATTTATTGTATAATTTAAAATAAAAAAAAAACTGAAATATAAGCACAGCAAATCAGCAGTGAAAACTTCTTCACTTTAGTTATTGATTTCACATTTCAGTTGTAACATAAATCCTTTCTCTCTTTTTACCTTGTTCTGGAATAAAGACTTATTTGAATAAAACAACAAGTTTTCAGGACTACAAAACTCATGATACACACCTATTGTAAAGAATGTTTTGTAGCCTCATAAAAAATACTTCTTTTATGTCTGATTTCTTAACCCAGTTTAAAAAAATATTATTTTAGTGTATTGTACACTTTATTTTGTCTTCACTAAGATTGAATTGAGTGTATTTTTATTTCAAATATTTTAATCAAAGGCCACTACCCCAGAATTCAATTTCTTTACTTTACTTCATAAATAATACAATTATAAATTTTTCCCCTGTATGTTGTCTCATTTTAATTTCTTTTTGCGAGAATTCGAAAATTTATAGTATAAGATTGAATTTAGCCAATTTATTAATTAATACTTTTAAAATTCACGTCATTAAAAAAAATTCTTTTTACTTTGCAATAATTTTCAATGATCGAATCTAAATTATTATTACTGTTATTCTACTTACTGTCAATTAGATATTGCAGCATCCATCCAATAGCCTTAAATAATAGTATTTAAAAAAAGTATGCTTAAAAAAAGATTCTTCACTTTTCACACATTCTTAATTATTACACCTACATTATTATCATTATTATATTTATTTACTATTTAATCAGTGCCTGAACATTGAATTTGAGTTGAAAGTCGTGCCAATTTCAAAACATCCGATTCCCGTTTCGCGGCACCAATCAGAAGCGGAGTAAGCGGTGACACAACTCTCCCTAGAGGAACTCTTGGGTAGGGGTTCGACTAACATTACATTTGTGGCCAGTGACATGGTTACCTTCCAGCCTTCACGGGTCGTTAATCGTAACTAACAACATGACTCTTAAATCACCTGGCCTTACTCTGTAATGCATGACAGTCCCTACCGTATGCTTGAAATATGCTTTTTACCGGTACCGATAGTGTATACACTTCGTGAAAAAATTTAATTTTTGCAAGTTTTAAAATTGAAAATTATAGTTAGTTAGTGAGTTCATATGAGTGCGAGCAGCCCCGATGGGGCCCTCCCAGTGCTCAAGCTATGCATCCTATTGTGCCACACCCTTAACTATTCGCTCTCAGTAGTTGACGTCAGACCTCTTGGTGAAGCCCAGTGCGTCAACCACTGATGGTGTTAGAATTTCCTCAGGTTTCACGAAATGGACTCCAAGGGTTCGTTGCCTGCGCCTGGTTAATGCCGTTCATGGGGTTCTACCCTATTTTGTGCATGCGATAGTTCAGGTGGTTGTGCCCCGTAAGCATCTGAACCACTGTCTTTATGTCTTTCCTGGGTAAACCCAGCATTTCCCTGGCTCTCTACATCCTGTATGTATAGCCCAGGATGACTTTCGCCTATCGGCAGGCCTAGGTTTGTTTCCAGCATTCCCGGTGCTTCGTCTGGATCCAGGTGTTGATGGTCATCTCGTAGCAGCAAGACGCTAGTCCCAGTACCGGTTACGATTCTATGTATTTACTTGCTACGACGCTATTCCCAAACCAGCTCTGATGTCACGTCTTGTTTTCCAACTGCAGTTAATGTCGCTTGGTTGTCCGAGCAGATTGTAATCTGCCTACCAGCAGCGTTTCCTTCTGATCATGTCTTCGCACAGCGAATGACGGCCAGGACCTCCGCCTGAAAAGCGGTGGCATGCCTCTCAAGCTGGATCTCTATTCCCCTTCTTTCCGCGTTGTCATAGATTCCTGGTACTGACCCTTCCACTCCTTTATACCCGTCTGTGTACCAGATTTCCCCTTGAAGGAACGCTTTACCTAGTTATCTAGTCCCTCAAGTCCATCTATTTGCTCTGCCAGGTGGCTTGGCAAGAAGGTCGTTTGCCGGTGCTGGCAGGTTAGCCACTACGCATTTTATATTTCAAAATTAATTTGATATTTTTCAGATCCAAAACAACTTTTTGAAAAGCTTATCAATTATATTTTAATTTGTGAAGGACAAATTCGCTGAAGAAATATTTCCACGTAAGAACAGTGCGATAAGTCAGAGATAAAAGTATAGAAGTATAGAAAAAATATCAGGAAGTTAGTCAAAAAGTTACATTAAAAATTTGTATTAGACCTTGTCAAGAGTATGATTTTGACACCTCTATCCATAAATAGATAATCGTTTCTGGCTTTGCTCCTGGACATGGAGCAAATGAACATTGTTCTTTGGGAACCTTTCTTGATACACGGACATTCAGCTACTTTACGTAAACTTTCCTGGGACATTTTTCGGAATTCTCCGAACCTTCCATTGGAATGTTCCAGGATTGTTCAGGGAAACTTTCTCAATAACTATAAATTGACACTATTTTCTAGATAATTATTCATAAAAATTGGACTTTAAATACTTTACAAATCAAAATAAACAAAAAAAATCAACCTCTAACTTGAAATAACTGCGATACCACCGCAGAGACGCCAATTTTGACTGTGAAATTTTCGCAAATTTTTGATTATCTACTGTTGGTTATTTACTGTTGGAAAATGTGATGTCAAATAAATAGTTTTTGAATATCTACAAATAATGAAGTAACAGGGCTTTGTGTCAATATATATTATTTATTAAACTTTAAATTTTGACTATGATATATGAACATGTCAATAAAATGTTTCAGTCAGTTAGAAATTATGAATAAACCAAGGCGGGACTTTTTTTAGGTAAAAAATTAATCTTGTGACCTCACACATGAATGAATTGTAATATTTCAATGAAACTTCGTCAGACAATATAGTATCCGTGTCGAAATTTTATACTAAGAAAAATAATCAACATTTCATTACTAGTTTTCCAGTTAATTAAGATTATCTACTGTAGGGTACTTTCCACTAGACCATGATGTTCTTTTTCTTTATTCGCAATGTGTGTCCTAAGTGTTTACGTGACCTCCGTTTTTTACAAGACTATCTACAAACTTTATATTATCTTGTCCTTACGCATGTGGGCAGCAGCGAGTATGCAGTTTTCTGTACAATAGTTACAACCGCCTGCTTTCAGCGTCTGTCGCACGCGATATTTTTTCTAAAAAATGCATGAAATTTTGGATTTGAGAAACGATACATAGATTTACAAGATTTCAAAAATTTTGGAGGCATCTGCTTTTTGAAACCTCACCACAACACTTTTCGGCAACAGTATATAATTTATACCTGAGTTGCATGCACAAAACTTATCTTTTACTAGTTTTCAATTCATTCTGAAATTTTGCATGCAAATCAGGCAATATTTGGCCGAGATATCCAATGAGGGTGGAAAAATCGATTTTCAGTGTAACATTGTCGCGCTTCTACTTGACTGTGAGTCGCAGATGTGAAGCTTTATACTCTCCCTCCCACTTATCGCACTACCACTTATCGCGACTTTCCCCACCCAAATTGTTTTATGTGGGAACACTTACATGCCTATCCAGTCCAGAGTTCTTAAATTACAAATTTTTTTTTAATAAAACTTGTACTAACTCATAAAGTTTTTTAGATTTAGTATGTAAAATTAACATAATAACTTCTTAATGTTCTCGGCTACTTGTTTCCTGAACTGTCAAATTTTGACACAAACTTTTTTGAATAGAATCGATTTTCTGGTGGGGAAACTCACCTAACGCAAATTATAGTCCCAGACTTTCGCGATAAGTGGGGAGTACTGTATGCAATTCTATATATAGTTACAGCGGAACATGAGGAACATAAAAATTATCAAATTATAAACATATAATTTTTCTCCTTGCTTTGCGTATTCGATTAATAAGTTTTCTCTTTGCTGCACGTATTCGACTCAAACGTACGGAGCACGGACGCTGAAGAACGACGGGGCGACATTAAGACAGTGGTGGTGAATTTGCAGCATTAATGTCTCACGCGCTACAAAGTGGCGAAAAATCATAACTTTTACCTGCTTATTGCATTCTAAACAGTACTGTCGAGGCCAATTTTCAAAATAAAAAACAATATTTTAACAATTTGAATTACTACCTCCCATTGTATGTCATTCACTTCAGAACGAATTGAAAGAGAAGGCTTAGATATATGTAGTTATTTACAAAAATGGTTGATAAATACAAAAACTTACCCTTACGATCAATAAAATGTATTGATGTTAGAGAGGAGGCTTTGTGAAGATTATAGAGGTCTGAGATCAGGTTGACATAATCCTTGGTTGAAAATGAAGCTAAAGCAGCTATCATTATGCAAAGACTGGAGATCAAAAATGTTGACCATGTTATCGGATTCATTTTCTGAAATTGGTAAGTCCTTCTATTTTCTGAAAAATAAAAATGTTAAAAATAAGTTGAATTTATATAATATGTGGGTGGTTCAAAAATAAAAATGTCTAGAAAATCGGAATTCGCTAGTACTGAAAAGTTGCTAAGTGTTATTGCAAATTAAAAACTCTAATGACTTTTTGAAATGGAAAATAATTCTATGGTGTCGCAATGAGCTCAAACATTTTTTTAATCGAATAAAAAAACACGGAGTGCGGACGTTGAATAACGACCGAGCGAGATAAAGACGGCGCCAAGGAATTCCCTGCACTAATGCTCCCCGCGCGACGCAGTGGGGAAAAATGAAAACTTAAAGCTCAATTCGATATTAGGCCATTATTGCTTATCAAATTCTAAATAGAGCTTTTGAAGCTAAATTCTAAAATAAAATAAAAAACTTTCACCAGTTTGAAATACTGACACCTAATTTAAAAACATGTCATTTCCAATCACTTGAAAAAATTCTAACCTGAAAGGTATATTTCGTAAATTTCAATTTTTTATTATCATTCAATTCCAAAAGCTGTACATGAAATCTTACCATAAGTTTCGAAGTCATAGGGAAATTTTTTCAATACTGAAAATTAAACATTTGGGCATCATTGCGAAATCATAGGACCATTTTTAATTTCATAAAGTCATCACAGATTTTCATTTTCAATAACACATATAAGTTTGTCAGCGCTAGCGATTAAAATTTTTAAAATCTGTTGTCTTCTTGGTCCATCCTAATAGGAAAGGGTACAAGTGTGCGCACGTCAAAATGTCCACGTGCATAGTTAGGACACTTTCAAAGGCGCACGTTAAAATTTCTACGTACACAGATGGTACCCTACCAACGGTTCACGTGCACAGATGGTACGCACCGAACTGATGACGTCCCATTTATTACGATCAGATTGTCAAGTAACAAGTCCACGTGCACATATGAGATACTCTCAACTGTGTACTTCGACATTTATACGTGCACCGATGGTATGCAACTAGCGTTTTATGTGCACTGATGGATCCCAGCTGGAAATTCCTGTCAAGGAACCTCGGAGGACCCAGGACATGTTCCTTCACAGAGTGATTTTAGACGCGGGTTCATTACAGGAACTTGTTCACGATCGCATACATGAATCTGCATGGACACTAATTCACGAGGATTCACTAGTGGCCTGGCTGTCTCGATAGTATGCTCGATCTTCAAGAGAATAAATGGAAAGCAACACTATAGCTGTAAGCAACATGAGTTTTCGCGACGGCTTTCTATGAAGGACCCCATACGTGTTTCTGTGCAGCAGTTCGCGCCTCAATTTACTTCGCAAAGGAACATGTACACGAGCCTATACTCGATCATTTAAAGGTTCTTTTGTCGATGCAGGTTCCATTGCTGGAGCATATACAGTTTTTTTCGCCGAATTCCTGCACAGGAACCGTCAAGATTACCTGTGCAGGTTCGTGTGCAGAAGCGTGTGCTGGAACATGTCCAGGATCCTCCAAGGTTCCTGTACAGGAATTTTCAGCTGGGATGACTCCCAACTGTGCACGTCTTAATAATTACGATCATATTTTTCACTTACAAGTCCACGTGCATAGATGATTACAGTCCAAACTGTGCACGCGCACAGTTATACCCTTCCAAAATAAAACCATGCGCAGTTGGAAGTCCCCTATCTGTGCGCGTGGACTTGTAAGTTGAAAACCTTATCATAATAATTGAGACGTGCACAGTTAGGAGCGTACCGTCTGCGCACTTTCACAGTTGCGAGTGTTCAATCTGTGCACGTAAAGCGTTAGTTGGTTAGCATCTGTGTACGTCGACATTTTAACGTGCGTAGATGGTACCCTACCAACGGTTCACGTGCACATATGGGATACTTCCAGCTGTGCACGTCGAATTTTTACTGTGAAAAGATTATTATTTGGGGCTAATTTCAGGTATTAAGCAACACTCAGAAAAATTGTCTTGAGTGGTAATAAAATAAGATCGCTGGTGGGAACCTAGATTCATTTATTTTACATTGGTAATAACAGCATGACTTTCTCCTATTCAAAAACAGGAAACCTAAGAAATGATGCCGTAAAAAAAGATATCTCTAGTTTTTGCAGTGTTAGACGTTAACAAATTGACTGGTGAACAGTTGTGCCTATGGCCAAAAACGTGCACAGTTGCTCCACGCACAGCTGTCCATCACCCATACTAATATATATGGGACATTTTAAAGGTTTCTTGAAATTTGGCTGCGCGATCATGTCAGCGATTTAGCTAGCGATTTTTTCCTAATAGTGGGTGTCCAAAAACTTGCAAAAACGGTGTATTAGATTTGTCGAGTCAGAAACTTACGTGAATTTTTTTTTGAAATTCCATTTTTTCGTAAATCTTATTTTTATTGAATAAATTTAATTTCTTATTTTTATGTTCAAACCTGCATTAAAAAGGCAATTTATAACTTATTTTTAAGTTTTATGGCTTAATTAATTTGCTTCAAAAACCAGTTTAGGTCATGAAAACGCCTGAAAATATCAAATAGCTAAAACGGATGATCGTTTGTCAAATTCGTTCACTCTATAACCAATTATTCATTAATGTTCATAAATCCAAGGTAAAAACTTTAAGAATCGCGTTTTTGGAAACGAAAATCATCTTTTAACATTTTTGAATTCTCATCCTATAATGAGAAGGGATTAGATTTGTTTAAAATTTGACCCACCCCCCTTAACCCAAAAAACAGGTTCTTACAAAATTTCTGCCTGTATGTTAGTCTGTAGATTTTAAGTTTGTTAGCACGATAACTTTCAAAAGAATGCAAATTTTTGAGAATCGGTAGCGGCCTAAATCGGTCAAAAATTTTATATAATTAAAATTGATTTTTTTCGAAAATGATTGATTATAAAGAAAAATATTGAACACCAAATAGTTGTAGTTTTCTAAGATCTTTGAGGTTGTTATACAAGTGCATTATGAACAATCAACACCCTTCCGAAAATATCCTTCAGAATCCTTTGAAATCTTTGCATGTCTTTTGAAATGTTTTTAAATCTTGGAAATCTCATTAAAATCCTCTGATATCCTTCGAAAGTCGTGAAAATATTTCGATCGCAGATGAAATCATTTTAAAGCCTTTGAAATCCCGTGACTTATTTTCAAATGTCACGAAATCCCTTAAAACCTTAAAAATGGAAAATACTTGAGGTCGCTTGAAAGGTTAAAAATATTGTAAAATTACTTTCATATCCGTGGGAATCTTTTAAAATCCCTGAAAATCGGTTATAATTCTTGAAATTCCGTGAAAAATTACAAAATTCCTTTTAAATCTTTTGAAATCCTGTGAAAATCTTACGTAAGAAGAAGGTTGGGGAGGGGTAATATGAATATCGCGAATCATTAATATAGGGGGAGCGGGTCTTGAAATCCAAAAATCATCCTTACGTAATTATTAGAACTTCCGTGATGGATTCTTGTTGACCAAAACTATTACTACTGTCCAGTCTGACCATAACAGGGCTTCTTCACTTGCGCGCTCATCCTAATCAGAATGACTCCTGTGTTTTTTCTTATCGATACAAAAAATGTTGATGTGTTCGCAATAAATCGAGTGATATTTCCGTAATAGTATTGACTACAGATGAATTATATATTATGATTCTAATTTAGAATGCGATATCGAATCGAATGCCCTACATTTAAAATTAGGAAATGCTTTTCAATATTAGGAATTTATGATTTTCAGATACTCTCAGGTCAGCCATTAGGTAAATCCATAATATTAATTATAACACACCATTTAATCATCAGCATTAATTTATAATCGTTACATAATTTTATACTTAAAGCCTCTATAATAGCCCAAAAAAGGGTCTGGAATAAGAATATCTAATTATAATTTAAAAAATGGCAATTGTTTAATTACTAATTGTCTTATCTGAAGCTTTTTTATGAACAAAAATCTGAAACATTAACAAATTTTCTTAACAAATTTTGTTTTCGACCGAACTCTTTTCTTACCGCTTCTTATCATACTTTTGGAAACGATGCGATTTTAATGAAGTAATATCCGAATTACTGTAACAAACCAGAAAACTTATTTTTTTATAAAACTGCCAAATACAAAGGCCAAGACTTTTCTTGAAATTCTACCCGATTTAAAATGGAATTGGTTACTGAACTTTATAAAATTTGAAATAATAAATTAATTATTATCCAAACTTAATCAAAGTTTAAATAATAAATGAATTATTATTAAATAAAGTTGTTCTTCTATAGAAATATTTGTTTGGAAAAGTATTTTCTTAATGATACGAGCTGTGAAAAAATTTAGGTTTAACCTGCGCTCGATAATGTATTTTCAAATTAAAGGCATCGACAACTGTCATTTGGTGATTGTGAATTCTCTTTTGTTGAAGCTCCTTCGGCTTTAACAAACACATTTTCATCAAGTATCTAGTGCTTTGCTCTCGATTTAGTCCAAAGTGTGAACTTTTCTACATTGAGTTCAACTCAGTTATATTAAATGTATATTAGATTTATTTCTGTACCTCGGTCTGGGACTGCTCATTCAGATATTGCAAAATAAAGTACAAATTTTATTTTTTATGATTACTTTAATATGTGTACCTCATTTTTAATTAATTTTTTTCACATCGCGCGTTGTGCGGCCCAAAATGTTTATTTTCATTTGTTTTTTTTTTTGAATTTTGAAAATGTGTTATAGTATTATACACATGCTGAAGTAAAATAATGAAACTGCAGCCGTTCCCCTTATATGAGAATAAGGTTTATTATAAATTTTGTCGCATTTTTTCAAAGTTTGTTGCGGTTATCTCAAGATCCATTTATGTTCTCGCAAAGTAAGGTAGTCCTTGAATGCAGCGTTAATAAACACATCAAAGTCATGTAACAAATCTTTTTTTTTAAATCCTATACTCGCTTTATATATAGCACGATTTGTGATTGAAAAAAATTGTTTTGAAAAGGCTAAAAAAACCAGACTTGTGGGCAATAAACGGAAAGCAGATTCACATTCAACACCAAAATGACTTATTTTTGAAAGTGTGACTTTTAAATGAAATTTAAAACTTTTCTGAGTAGATGATCAGAATATGGTTCAAATTATACATTCTTCCCAATTAATAAGAATTCAAATAGAACAGATACGAGCCTAGAAAAGAATGAATTTGAAATTAAATAACGGGACAGAAAATTTGAAATTTTTTAACTTTGGAAGAATTTCAATTCTCAATAAAAAAAAAACGGGAACCTAAAAGGTATTCCTAATTGAAGAAAAATTTGAACAAAAATGTTAAATGCGGATAACTCAAGTTCTAAATAAATACAAAAATGAATATATTATGTTTATATTAAATATATTGTATTTTATGTCTAAGACATATTGTGGATATCCTAGAAATATCTGCCAGATATATGGGAATTTATATATCTTACGGATATTGAGACGATATCCTGGAATGTTTTGCAGGCGTTTCGGGGATATTTACGTTGAATATTTAAATATACAAGAAACGGGCAAAACACATTCTACGACATCGTGTTGGTATCCTAGGCGCAGTTAATCCCAGAGATATTTTTTATCCGCAGTTGGATAAAAATGTTGCAAACAATTGAAAACTACAATTATTTGACGTCGGAAAATTTTTATCTGGAGGCAGATACTTTTTGTATGGAGACGGATGAAGATTATTCGACATCGGATAAATGTAGTTGTCAATTGTTTGCAATGTTTTTATCCAACTTCAGATCAAAAATATCCCTTTGATTTACTATGTAGATATAGAAGTTTCCGTCTTGTTGTGATATCTGATATCTACAGGATATTGTAGCACATAATTTGGATATTCTCTTATATCCCTGTTCTGTGCAGGTAAACTACAAACTTGTCTGATTCGAAAATAATGCAAGTTGATGAGTTTAAAATTTTATAACGAAATATTTTATACGTTGATCTATCTTTTTATTTGAAAATAATTCATATGTGCAGCTTTAAATGGGAATTTAGAATTACTTTAAAATTAAAGTTATTGTGTCTGTTTATAATTATTGAAAGAGAATCATTGAACTCGAATTCTGTTGCATGCACGTACATTTATAAGAATTCTCTTGATATCTTTGAAAAATGTACGAAATGTATGAAAATGTTCTTTAATTCCTACACGGAAAAAATTAGTTGTTGAAATTTTGAATGACTGAGTCAACCGCTCTAGGATAGGGCTAAACATCTGTTATAAATTGGAAGTGCCGTCATTAGAAACTTTGTTTGATACATATTTGAAAAGTAGGAAGAATTGTAGAAAGTACAAAATAATTTCAATGAAAATGTGAAGACCAGAGGAATAGAGTTCTTGAAGCACTCATACACTAATGCTTCGAAGCCAGTCAATGAAACTTTCGATGAGTCCTAACGAGTTTTTAGAAAACAGTGTTGCCAAATTTTAAAAAATTATTTCGCGGTTATATTTATTATATTGTTATTCACATTTTGCGGCGGGATTCGAACTACCTAACAACTACAACACGGCTAATCTAACACATTGAATATTTTGCACAAATCCCAGTAAAGAGCCAAATTTAACTCCGCGCTCATTTGTTCATTGCCGGTTACCGCGACTCTATTCAGACTTATACATACACCACTTCACCTGAGCGTCACTACGTGTTAACACAAGCGTCCAATGTGACTGTACATTGTGCATATATAGACATGTAGAAGACAGTCAACGAATTCTTCGACAACTTATAAATCAGTTATTCGTTTTTGTGCTAGAGAGTTATTTTATTTCAAATATTTTGGAATCCGGAGGACTTTTTATAAAAAATTGAATGCTTGTCTAAGACGTTGTCAAAATCTGCGAAATAAAAATTCGAGAAGTGATGTTCTTAGATTGTGTTCCAATAATTCTTTGACTTTTTTCACTTTTTCTATAAAGTCGGCGGTTCTTCAATAAAAATTAGATGAGATCCTAAAAAAAATGTAGCGTATCCTGCAATGGGTGACCTTCACCGAAATTGTATTGAGTTCAACAGAATTCGAATACAGTGAATTCACGTTCTATTACTTTATATTTTGAATAGAATCATTTCTCCGGGAGTAGGTGCTTTATTTTTGCGTTATTGCCTAAGAGTTCTAAAGACGGTTGAAATTTAGTTATTCAAGTTAATTATGTTGAAGAAAGTAACTCTATATCTGGAAACATAGCTAGATAACATAACTATGACTACACAACTATAACATAACTATATAACCAATTATTTATTATTGTTCATTAATCCAACTCAGGCTTCGGTTTCCAGTACCGAACGTGAGAGAAGGCTTTTGTTTCAGCTGTTAGTTTTTTGGCTCTGGTGAAGGGAATAAGCTGGTGTGGTTACAGAAAGGGTAGTGAGTGCAGAGATCAGGTGAAAGGGCAAGAGTCAGGTAAGTAAAGAGCGGGAAACGTCGCGGATCACCGTTTAAGGTAGGATGCCGACGGTACGAAGTCCACAAACGGGCGTCAGAGGGCGACAGTCAATGGACGATCGCTCAGAACAGGCAGCTGAAATAAAAGGTGACGGTGATGAGAGCACTGTTAGCGGGGTGAAGGGGGAAGATGACAGTAGCGGTGAGGAGACGTTAGAAACAATGACTAGGGAGGGGACGGCAGAGAGAAGGGATTCAGATACGGTCCATAAACGCGGGAGGCCCTCTAACCTACAGCGCCTTAACAAGCTAGGCATCGCGGGCTCGAATAGGAGTTTAGACGAATGGCGAAATAAGGTGAGCGCGACCAGTAGTGAAGGGGAAGAAAAAAGAAAAAGAGAGGAAGGGGACGATGAATTAGAAAGGGACAAGGAAAGCAAGAAAGTTAGGACTAAACGAAAAACACCGGAAAGAGATAGGGGGGATGGAGGAATGTTTGAAAAACTAGAGGCTCTCATAAAAGGGTTTAGAGAGGAAACAAGAAAGATACTGGATGATATGAATAGGGATATGAATAGGCAGGGAAATGATGTAAGGGGGGAAGTGAGAAAAGTTAGAGAAAAATGGGAAGAGTGAGATAAACTCTGAAAAGAGGAGAAGGACAAGGTATGGGGTAAACTAGAGAGAATAGAGAGAATGAGGATGACGAAAAGAGAAATAATAAGATAAAACAGTTGGAAGAAAGGGTAAACAACTTAGAAATCAGGAATGAGCATATGGGGAAAGAAACAGAGAGTGCAGAAATAGGTAGAGGGAGTAATAAGAGCGTGCAAAACGAGACTGAAAGATTGGAGAAGAGACTAAGTGAGATTGAAAGGGGAAGAAAGGGCGAAGAGAAAAAATAACATAGTAGTTAAGGGACTGACAGTAGAGAGTGAAACAGGGGAAGCGGAAATGAATAATCTTATGAGAGATATTGGAGTTCAGGTAAAGGTAGAAGGAGTTAAGAGAATAGGAGGGACGAAAGAAGGAAAAAAAGGAATCTTTATAGTAAAAGTAGAGAGTGAGGAGAAGAAAAAGAAAATTATGGAGAATGAAAAATTATTGAAAGGAAGAAGGGAAAGAATTGAAGAGGATTTGACCTAAAGGGAGAGAAAAATGAGATGGCAGATAGAGCAGAGGGCATGGGTAGAGAGGAAAAAGGGGCGCATGGTATGGATTGTGAGAGACAGGATATGGAAAAATAGAGAGGAATAGTTCTGGAACGGAGAATCAGAAGAAATGAGGAAAAAAGAGTTGAGAAAAGTAGGAAAAAGGAAGAGGCAAAATAGGTTATAGATGAAACAGGGGGTTTCCAAATGGCAAGGCAGAAGAAAAGTGAGGAAGATAGGTGAGGGTAGGGAAGAAAAAACCGTGAGGATAGCTTTCCGGAATGTGTCAGTCTTGAAAAACAAGAATGAAGAATTTTTGAGGGAGTTAGAAAAGTCGGATCTGATTATAATGAGTGAACCCTGGGCGAATGCGAAGGACTGGAAGGGTATGAAAAAGATGTTACTGAAAGGTTATGTATAGAAGGTGCAAGAAGCGAGAAAGGAACATGTTAATGGGAGAGGGATGGGCGGCATGGTCTCAGGGAGGAAAGGGGAAATGGAAAATGAGGAATACAACAGGAGAAAAAGAGAACATGAGAGGATGCTGAAAAGGAAAAGGCAAAGGGGAAAGTAGAAATACAAGGAAGAAGTAGAAAAAGCGATCAAAGAAGGTAGGGTTTGGGACGTGATAAATAGGGAAAGAGGAGGAAGGAAGGGTGTGAATGAAGAAATAGAAATGGATGAGTGGACGGATTATTTCAAGGGTTTGTTAGGGGGAGAGCAAAATAGGATCCAAGGCGAAAATAGAAGGATAGTCCAGGGAGAAATAGAGGAAAACGAAATAACAAGAGAAAAAGTGGACGAGGCAATAGATAGACTAAAAAGAAACAAGGCTACAGGAGGGGATGGCATGGAGAACGAAGCGATGAAGTATGGAGGAGAAGGGGTTTGAGAAGGGATGTCGAAGATCTGCAACAAGGTCTGGAAAGGAGAAGGGTGGCCGGACGAGTGGATGACAGTGCTAGTGGTACCGCGTGTCAAGAAAGGGGATGGCAAGAAGGTAGAGTTGTACAGAGGGATTACTCTCATGCTAGTGGGCTATACAATATATGCAAAAATTCTAAGAAAAAGGTTAAAAAGTCAGATTGAAGAAAAAGAAAGTATCCCACACAATCAGACGGGATTTAGAAAAGAGGATGGGGACTATAGATAACAGTTAGGTACTCAACCACCTGGTTAACAGAAATTTAGAGAGAAAGAAAGGTTAATTAGTCGCATTGTTTGTGGATTTTAAAGCAGCTTTCATGGCAGGCAATGAAAGAGAGGGGCATAGAGGAAAGGTTGGTGGAGACGATAAAGAAAATTTTTACAGAAACCAGGATTAGGGTGAAGATAGGAAAGGAAAAAGGGGAGATATTCTGGACAGGGGGAGGTCTGAGGCGAGGGTGCCCGTTGAGTCCGCTACTTTTCAATATGCTGCTGGCAGACTTAGAGAACAAGTTAAAGGAGAAAGAGAAAGGGGGAACGGTTTTGGGTAATAGCAAAATATACTCTCTAGCATACGCGGACGACGTAGTTCTGTTAGCAGATGATGAGAAGGGGATGAACCTAATGATGAAAATTTTCGAAGAGTATATGGGAGCAAAAGACTTGACGGTGAATGTGGAGAAGGCCAAGGTGATGTGCTACAGGAAAAGAAAGGCCAAAATAAATTACGTTTGGAATATGAACGGGCAAACAGTGGAAATTGTGAAGGAGTTCTGTTACCTAGGTTTTTGGTTTGAGGCAGGAGGAGGGAACGAAGTGCAGGTGAGGAAAAGAATCGAATGTGCGAGTAAAGTTATGGGCCAAATATGGGGTGTAGAAAAGAGAAGGTTTAACGACGATTGGAGGATGAGGGTTTGGCTGTTTGATGCGTTGGTTTGGGCGGTGTTGTGTTATGGATTGGAGGTCTGGAGATGGAAGGAAAATAGGAAAGTGAAAAGCATGCATGAGAGATTTCTGAGATGGGTAATGGGGGTTAGTTGGCGTTGCCCAGGATACATGTTAAGGGAAGAATTAGGAAGGGAAAAAATGGTGAATAGACAATTTAAGAGAGCCTGGAGGTTTGAAGAGTAGTTGAAAAGGGGAGAGGGGAGCAGAATAGCACAAGTATGCTTGGACGAAGTTCGGAACAAGGAGACAAGAGACAATTTGGGAAATTCGAAATGGGAGGAAGAAAGGAAAACAATGAGGAGGGTTTGTGATATAAAATAAGGGGTCCTGGATTGGCAGATCATAGAATTAGAGCTATTAGTAAGACAATGAGTAGAGAGATGGAGAGAGATTATGGATTCGAGGTACAATAGATGGTATATGATGGTCAAAGGGTTAAAGGAACCAGAATATTTGCAAAAAATAAAAAAGGAAGACAAATGGAGTAGGGTGGCACTGTTCAGAATGGGAGAAGGAGTGCGAGTTTGTAGATATTGGATGGAGGAAAAGGAAAATCTGTGCAGAGTAGGTGGATACGAAATGGAGTCATAGTCACCCTTAAGATCCCTAAAAATCGGTACAAATACTTGGAATTCCATGAAAAATTTCGAAATCCTTAAAAATATTTCAAATGTTGCGAAATCCCGTGAAATCTGGTTCACGGTGAAAATGAAAATTCAAAAATCATCCTTACTTAATTAATGGAACTTTCTTGATGGATCCTTGTTGACCAAAACTAATACCACTCACCCGTCTGAACATAACAGAACTTCTTCACTTGCGCGTTTGTCGAATGACGAATGCGATATCGAATCGAATCCGATACCTTTAAATTTGAAAATGCTTTTAAATATTGAGAATCTATTACTTTTAGATACTCTTGGAACAGCCATTCGGTGAATCCATAATATGATAGCCGAGTTACACGGGGATCAGAATGATTTCGTGTTTATATACATCATTCTATGGTGGAAGTAAAGGAAAACGTATTTCAAGGTTTGTTCAAAACATTTTTTTTATTTGTTACAATCAATCGAAAATTACCTGCGGATTTTAAAGAATTGTAGCATTTTCGTCGGAAAAATGTTTTTTTTTCTACTGATACGAGCCATTAAAAAATTTAGTTTTAACGATTGAATTAGGTCAACACTAAATTAGGTATTGCTTTTTCAATACTCTTCTAATTATGAGGTATTTTATCTGAATTTTTATTTTGTTTTTTGAATATTGCAAAAAACTTAGTTTCGAGCACGTAGGTAATGCATTAAAATATTAAATTTTTAATTAGTAAATCTATTGGAAACTATCAATAACATTCCACAGTAAATTCTTGGGTAGACGCAAAAAGTCAATATTAAAAGCTGGCATTATTAATTAATAAATATTATATACGTTGCGTGACTAGCTTTTCATATTGGCTCATTAAAAAATGAATATTGCTGAATTACGTGTTGCACTCGATGTGGTGGACCAACATAATTTCAACCAAAAAGACTTTAACTTCAAATAAAAAACAGTTGAGTTCGACCAGAACTAGGAATTAAAAAAAAGAAATTTGAATCCTCAACTGAAACATATTGAGTGTCAACAAAGCGGTTACATTTTCGAACAAAATAAAAGGAATTTTCTACCACGAAAGATTAATTTTCCACCACCAGAGATGAATTTTTAACGAAAGATTTGAGGTTATAAGCTACAAAGTCAAATATTTGAGAAAACCTATTGTCTTTCAGGCCGTAGAAAAGCAATTCTTCAACTAAAATAATATTTTTGACTACATATAGCAAATATCGAACATTTCAAACAAAAGAGACAAATTTTCAACAAAATAGTAGAATTTTTAACCAAATAGTTGAATTTTCAACCTAGAAAGATGAATTTTCAACCTGATGGTCGAATTTAAAAGAAAATTATTAAACTTCAACCGAAAACGGTTGAATTGTCAACAGCAAATTTAATTTCACATGAAATTTCAACCAAAAAAATTATTCGAAATAGGCGTTATGCACTTGTAAAAAGGACTTCGTAGCCTATTAAGACATCAATTGAGTTTCTTTAACTATACACTGTCAATCTAATTGAGTTAAGATCAGGGACTTGATCTGAAAATTTAATTCATTATTAAGGTTATTCTATATATCTTACTCAAGTCTCAGGCCGCATTTTTCACGACGGCATAAGTACACTTTTGATACTTTGTTTCAAAAACAGTATGTTTCAAAAACAATTCTATTTTTTTTTATTTCAGATTTTCTTATGATACTTACAAACTTTTATTAATATGAAATACATAATAAGTATATTATATATACCATTAAGCCACTTCCCTTTCAGGGTAGGCGTGACACTACCCGATTCGGGTAGTGTTTCTAGGTGGATAGTTTTCTTGTAGTTATAAATAACTACAAGTTTGGGCTCACCACACCCATAATATGACAACAGCACACAGTATTCTCGAATGGTCACCCACCCAAGTACTAACCGCGCCCAACGCTGCTTAACTTCAGTGATCTGACGAGAACTGGTTTTTTCAGCGTGGCATGGCCGTTGGCCATATAATTTTGTATACAGTAAAACCTGTGAAGTTGGCCACCTTTGTAACCTGGCCACCTGTCTAAGTTGTATCTTGGCCGCCTTTTTTCATATTCCTAGTATGTTTCCAACCATCGCATTTGCGTGTTCGGCTCATTTTAGAGACACTAATTAAACAATTAAAGCGTAAGTAATGTAATAATAATTTTAATAACAATACAAAATCCGCGGTTTGAATTTCGTTATTTAGATACCATAATCACTACACAGTAATGAGTACTCAAGCGTAAGTAATTAAGTCTTGCGCGCGCCCATTAATTTTTTTTATAGAAAAAGAATAAACTAAATACTTATTTTTTCTATGTTATTCATTTTTACTTAATGTTACAAAATATTTGTATAAAATAATTAGAAGGCACAACAGGATGATGAATGTAGCCTCCAATAAGGAGCTCCTTTTCGTTTTTTTTCTCTGTTAAAGCAGTAATGGATTTCTCATTATTTATTTGTAGGTAAATTCTGCCATCGTTATCATTTCGAAAAACTTGTGAATATAATTATAATTCAATTCATTACAATTGTCTCCCAAATTTGTTTAACACTTAACTTATATGTAAATTATATTGCCGTAATCAATTTTTTTTATTTTATAAATTAAAAGAAATGTAGTTTGTAAAATAAATGGTGAATTGTTCGTTATAACATGAGTATGAGTATATAGATTTCAATTTGATAAATACTATGAATAATATTAATTATTATTTGAGTGCCAATGAAAGTCACTACAATCCAAGCAAGCGAAGATCAAGGCGGCTCCGTTGTGATCAATGACTTCAACTGCTTGACTATCGAAGAACGAAAAATCGTGACACGTTCCATTACTGTCTAACCCACTGATGCCTCGTGTCACTTGCATATAGCAGGCGAAAACGCTAATCATGATAATCGAAATCGACAATATCGTTTAGAGATTCCTTATTAAGAATCCCACCTTATTTCGTGCCAGATATTTATGTGAGAGGTCGTTATTTTCACGATGTACACCGAACTCTCGGTTTCAGTCCAGTTTCGGTGGTTGCCTGCAAATAGCCTTGGCTACAAGTCGAAGGGATCCAAACGTAAACAGTCAGGCCGCCTGAACCGTTTCCAATTGGAATGCAGAATATTGCGCAATATACTCGACTGAGTACTCAAGCACTGCGGCCCTTCCAAAGCAAGAGTCGCAACCGTTCCTCGCTCTGCGTGCTGAAAAACTGCGTGGGCCACCAGTTCTAGAAAGGACAAGACCGGGAGGATAGAATCCGAGAGTTGAGTGGAATTTTATACAGGAGAAGTTATTGCTGGGAAAGATGACGTAACACGTAAAGTGACATTCGGGTCTGCGTGTTAACAAAAAATCAGGAATAGTTAACATATAATAGCTCTGATGAAGGTTTTGCTTCATGTATATTTTGTCATAATCAAAAGCTTACATTATTAGATATCAGCGTTGATTGTTCACAATTTATTTATAACTCTATGTTATTTGTTTTTCATATACCATTGCACAAAAATTAAAATGTAAGTGGTGGACATATATTACTATCGATTACTATAACAGGCGGATTATTATTCAAACTTTCATTTAAATTACAATACATAGAGTGGATGGTCTAGAAATATCAAAATACTTTTTCCTTCTATAGACATTGTAACATTTCATGTCTCACTTTAATATTTTAATTTGAGCGGCTTCAAGACGAGTATGTGTTGAAATTTTCACAGATTTTCTCTGATGAACTGTGAAATAAACTTTTTCGAAAAATAGTATCAAGATAGACAAAAGCACGCTTCCACAAAACATCGCCAAAAGTGATGCTATATCCAGAACAGTAACAGGCTGATATTTTCGTTCAGTAGGTGCATTTATCGAGAAAATTTTGCTGCTGCTGCTGCTGTCTAGAACCTTCAACCTTACGTATTCAAATATACCATTTTCCTTGAGTTTTGTGATGCTGAAAAAGTGATTATGGTATCTAAATAACGAAATTCAAACCGCGGATTTTGTATTGTATATATATGTATATTAGTGATAAAATAAGATCCACCTATTTTTACGCCTGGGAAAATTTATAATTTAGAAATTTAGGATAGAACCTAATAAAAACGAGATCGTCCAGACTAATAGTTAACGTTTATATTTAAAAATTGTCAAGATGACAAAAAAGACACAATATTAGTCAGTGCGTGTAAATTCAATTTGCGAGAAGAATAAATATTTCTTTTTTACGTCTGGAAAAATTTATAATATCAATTTCTAAATGTCAATTTTTAAATATAAATGTTAAGTATTAGTCTGGAAGATGTTGTTTTTATTAGGCTCTATCCTGAATTTCTATATTAAGATCCTCCTGATTATTCGTTTTCTTATGCAAAAATTTCGTGCGACATAAAATTAATTAGTCTTTCTTATCAATATTTCGTAATTCGTTTTATTTTCATTTGAAAATGCGTATATTTTGAAAATGAAAAGCCAAATTTTGAATTTGCCGTGGGAATGAATGAAAACTTCTAGTTCAATCCTAACATTTCAAATGGATCTGATGAGGCCAATTTCTGAAAAAAATGTTCAATTTTGACAGTTTAGACCAATAAATGTCTCGCATTTTTTATATTTACTCAAAAAAAAAGACAATTGAGATTCACATTTCTTGAAAATAAATAATAATAATAATAAATTAATAAAAGTCACACCTAAATTTTTTCTTTACAAGTGAATTAACTGTTAACGCATAAGAATGAAATGGGGGAATAAACAAATTTTTGTAAATTCTATCGAGAATGTAAGACCCCTAAAAACACCTGTCAAGGATTGATAATTTATGTACATATATTAATTTTCACTGAATATCGTGAATTTGTATATAATCTCCTGAATGCAATAAAAGATTAATTAATTAACAGTTAAACAATTCGAACAATTAAAAATTGTTTAAATGCGACTTCTAACAAAAACAAAATATAAAATCATACTTTATTGCCTAATTCTTAATTTTTCCAACTTACTGACAATCGTTTAAACAGTATCTATTATTTGAGATGGATTTTTTTCACAAAATATCAAGGGGAAACAGTCTTTCCCATAATAAATTAAACTTGTTGAAAGGTCCTGATGACATCATTTTTGAGAATTTTAAAGAAATTTGGAGGTTTCGTAAACGAAATTCAGAAATGTTGTTTCTTAGGTGCGAATACTACATAATAAAGGGTAAAATTTTATTAATATTTCCTCGATCACGGGCAGGATTATATTCTTTTAACTGACAAAAATTGAGCGAATACTTACTGATAATCAATAGCTTCTTTGTACGGGCTGTTCTTAGGCAAGTACATACGGTAAGCTACGTAGTGTTTAAGGTAAATTTTCACCAAATTGCACGGTATTTTTGTATTCACAGACAGCGAAGATAGACTTATGTCATTTGTGAGCAATGCTATGTTTTTACTGCAAATCTAAAACGAGCAGGAGTTAATTTGGCGGCAAAGAAAATATCAAATCATAATGGCACAGTAATTTCTTCTGGAACGACTTATTCAAATATACGTGTAATGAAATTATTTAAAACAGACAAAGTTAAAGATCAAACAGATACATTTTAGAGACAAACATTTTGTATAAACAGATTTTTTTATTAGGATTTTTACCAGATTTAAAGCATCTTGAACATTTTTTGGTGATTGGTCTCTCTGTATGAGCTTCTTTTTCATTGCTATCCACACTGGATCCTAAAAGTAGAAACGTGACAATAAAAAACTTAAATATTTTGTTTAACTTAAGCTACCCCTTCAAATCTGTACTATGGCAAATAAATTAACACGTATTATTTGTTTTTTTATGTTTCTCTGGTGTGAGCATTTTAAGAGATATGAAATTTCGACAATTATTGAACCAAAATACATCTCATTTTGAGAAATACGAGAGGCGCACCCCTGAGATTATATCTCTGGGGAAAAAGTTATGAAGTATTCTTCATCTCTTGATAAACATATTTTTAGAACTAACTCAGGGATTGTGAAATGTAAAATTCAGCTTTGAAATAAAAAAATATAATTTTTGGTGAAATGACGCAAGAAACGAAAAAAAAAGTTTAAACAAAAATTAACCAAAAAAGTTCTACACATTTGTTATTAATCATTTTTTGACAAGGTGCGTAGTTTTCCTTTTAATCGTAGAACATAACATTGAAAATAAAAAAAATTAAATTTTTGTATAAATCAGTGATGAAAAAACGTGGATATCTCTGGCATGATTAGTAATGTTAACCCAAAAATACACAGAAATCAGTACTGGGCATACCAGAGATATCCGCGTTCTCCCTGAGAGCACCGCAGGGTCCCACTGAGCCTCAGTTATACTCAGGGATTGGGAGCAAAATGACTAGCTGTGGTGTTCGTCTCTTCTCGTGCAATGAAATGGACATGTGTTGAACGTTCACGCTTTGCAGTGCGTTCGCCCAACTGTCTGACGTCTGAACGCCGCAAGGCGTGACGTCTGATATCGAAGGAAAGTCGTTTTCACGGGATGAGGAGAACTCTCAGCAAAACTGGACGCTATTCGAATCTCCGCCGCGAATGAACAGTTTTTCAGCTCCTCACCAGCTCCTCACCAGCTCCTCACGGAGAAAATGGGCATAGATTTTGGGAATATGAAATTCATGTATATTTTTGAAAAGTTGTCTTTCTTGGTTGAATTGAACTGGGTTTGTTGTAATACCAAATTTTTGTCAGTTTAAATATCAAGTACGACAATTTTTGTTCAGAATTCATCTTTTATGGATGAAAATCCAAACACTTGGTTAAAATGTTTACAACTACATTAAAAATTCATCTCTATGGTTTACAAGTAATTTAGTTTCTTGAAAATTCGTTTTTTGGGATGTATCTTCTTTGGTAGAAATTTCATCTTTTTAATTTAAAATGGAACTGTTTGACTAAACATTAATCTGTTTCTGTTGAAGATGCAACTATTTTCTTAATAATTGATCGTTCCTGGATGAATTTTACAGCTTTCGATTTCCAATTACAACATTTTTGGTTTAAATATTTCCAGTATTAAATTTATCCTTGAGAAGTCATATATATTTTTGTTGAACATTTAACTATTTTGTTGAAAATTTTAGTACACTGGTAAAGATTAACTTCTTTTGGTTGGACATACATTTCTGTTGTTCAAACTCGAACATCCTTTGTCCAAAAAAAATTTTTTAATACATTTTTCAACTAAAAATTGAAGTATTTGCTTGAAAATTCATCATTGTAGGTTGAAAATTCAACTAGTCCCTTACGAAAAAGTATGGTAGGAAAATATATATAAATTACGCCTATTTTTTTCCTATCATGAATTTCCTTTACTTTTTTCGTCCTTATAGGAATTATAGGAATAAAAATGATCGCCAAAAAATTATGAGAAATTCATTATCGAAACATCACTATATCACAGTAATAATAATTATTATTTTCTGATGATACTTTTTCGCAATGTTCTGGTTGAAAATTCATCTCTTTGCTTAAAAATTCAAACATTTGGTTTAAAAATCATCTGTTTTGGTTAAAACTTAACATGTTGGTGGGAAATCCATCTTGATTTTTCAAGTCAACATTTTTTTCAAATATTCCACTTATCGGCTTGAACATTCCGTTCTAAGTTTGGAAATTCTTCTCTTTTGGCAGAAAATATTTTTTTGATTGAAAATTGAACTATTTTGTTGAAAATGTAATACATTTCGACTGGAAATGTATGAAATTTAAAGCGTTCCTACATAACTGGCATGAATTCGCGGTAGAACCCAATACCGTTTGATTGAACAGAATATCCATTGAAAAGATCACGGGGACTTATTAGCGTGGACCAACTGATTCCCAGCTTCCAGGCTAGGAGAAACTGAAGGGTCTACCGCTGTACTGTTCAACGCAAGTGAATTTCTGTGGAGAACAGGGACTACATGGTCGGGCTGTCGTTCACGTCCAGCTTCACGGACTGAACAAGGCACGCGAGCAAGGCGAAGAAGGCGAGGAACGATTCGTGAAATCCTCTTCGATGTCCTAATCCGGGAGTAAAGAACAGTTTTGTCCGTGGTGCGGGACTTTATTTAAATTACGCAACAGATCAGGGGTGGATGTATATTTCGTAACGATTTATTACGGTAGAGTGGGGTGGGGTGGGAGAATTCTTTAAAATTCGAAATTGAAACAAATAAATCGCAGTAATTATACCGACATGTAATACCTTGAAAAATAACTTTAAATAAATGAGAAGCAAACTAAATTTGCAAATTCTTTATTTCCCTTGGAATTGGTTATATTCCGTTTATAGAACATTTTGAGATAAAAACGTTACAAGTCCTGTCTTTCAATATGAAGTTAAAATGTTGTTTTCTGGGAACCCTGATACAATATTCTACTTGTTCTTTATTTGCCTTGTGATTCGATTAATATTTATTTTTTTTTCAGTTGCTTCTTCCTGTGGAAAAGCTTGAATTTTTGCTTCAAAAAGTCATTTATTTTTGTAGAAATTTCATCTTTCTGGAATATATGTAAATGCAACTGCTCGGTTAAAAATTAAGACAAAAATTTCTTGCAAAGTCGTCGTTTTTGGCCGAAAATTCAACTGTTGCGTGGCATATTCAACTATTTCCTAGAAAATTTATTTTCCGTTTGAAATTCATATTTTGATGTTTAACAGTCGACTGAAATCTTTGTCCGTTGAAAATTGAAGTTTTTCTTTTTAAATGTGTATTTACAGTTTAAAAATTCATCTACTTTTGGAGTAATTGCATTCTTTCTTGAAAAAAATGTAAGTGTTTTGGTAAAAATTGTTGAAAAAGTCATTCTTTGTCGTTTATAATTCAACTGTTTGGTGGAAAATTCAAGTAGCTCGTGGAAAATATACTTGTTGTTGTCAAAGTATCTTGTCCTATTGCAAAGTTAGTTGAAAAATTTTTGGGGAAAAAATTGAAATAGTTTTATGAAAAATCGTATTTTTCGTTTGAAAAACTGTTTCGTGGAAAATTAAACAGCTTTTTTAAAGAATCGTTCTTTTTGGTTTGAAATTCAACTGTTTTGTTGAACATTCGACAATTTCTTTTGCACTTTCTTTTTTAACTTAATATTTTGGTGGTGGAAAGTAAACAGAACTCTTTGCCGGTTGAAAATTCAACTTTTTTTTTTCAAAAATTTGTCTTTTTTAATTGGAATTTCATCTGTAGTATCATCCCTTCTACTAAGATACAACATCTTTCTCAGATAAAAACGTAACTGTTGGTTTCGAAAGTAGAAAATTTTTGTATACATTCGTCCCTTTTGGTGGAAAATTCAACTGGTTTGTTCAAAAATCAACTGCTTCGTCCAAAACTTGGTAATTGTTGAAAACTCATATTTTCATGTTGACAAGTCAAGCAAACATGTTCCTGGGATGAAAATTAAAAAATACTTTTGTCTTAATGTGGCTTTTTCATTTGGAAACTCGTATGTGGAAGTATACATTTCTTCGATCGAAATGCAAGTGTTTGGTTCAAAAGTAATCACCTCAGCCATCTAAAAGTTCATTTTTTCCCCATTTTTGTCGGATATGAATTTCAATTAATTACATCCTAATATTTATTTCAATAAAATATGAACAATTTTTAAACATGAAAAGTTCTTGATGTGTGAATAAATCATTGAAAATAAATTTTTTTTATGATTTTACTTGCGATTAGGCTAGGAAATAATGATTGTTTATTATTTCAAATAATTAATACGATAGGCTTAATTATCATTTACGCAATTAATAAATAATTCAAATAAATTAAATAAATCTTTTATAATAATATTTGATTTTCTGGAATATCATCAATATTATATGCATAGCATTATACAGATTATAATTATTATACATTCAATATAAATTTATTATAACTTTACTATATAATTCAATGAAAAGACAATTTTTTTAAACATCCTTTAAAAAAATCGTTCTTACGAATGCAGTTCTTGTATTAAGATTTCGATCACCTTCAACAATTATTGTTTACGATCTTGTATATGTAATAGTGTACAATTAATGATTGCTTGAGCATTTGTGCAATTCTGTATTGTAATTTCCTCAATCTTTTATTCAAAAATTATTTCACCTCTGAAATTTTTGTTTAAGCCCAAACCGGGATTCTATCTAGAAACTAGCTAAAATCTGGACAATCCTTATAATATATTCAAATTCGTAACGAACTCCTGGGTCGCGCCAAGACTGGGATTAGACAGCAGAAAGGTTTGAATGAAACACGTACCACAACTAGACAGCGCCAGTATAGCGCCAGGCTAGTATTGCGTGATTAGACAGGCTTGAGAAAAAGTGTACTGGCTTTAGCATGATTCAAGACTGCCACGAAATTTTTCCACACGGTTCATTTTGATATGTAGAAAAAGAGTTTTGCTAGCCATAATCAAAATTCAAAATTTTTTCTTTTGGCCCACCCTACCCTACAGTTAATTTATTGCTTCGCAAAGTGTACTTGACTAAAATTCTTTATTTTCTGAGATGTTGTACTACATAAAAAAAATAGCAGACACGCACTTTTTCACACTTGCTAATTCGTAGAGGTAAGTGGTAATCACCACCCTAACATTTTCTCCTCAGAAACAGTTTTTCGTTAATATCTCAAAACGAATTGGAATTTTTTAACAAAACAAACGTCATATTATTTTCCACATAAAAGCACTAATTGCGAAATATTTTGTATGACAAGGGGTTGCAACCCTTACTTTCTACGAGGTCAAGTGCGATTTTTTTCACATTTGATTGAAAAAGAAATTTTGAAACCACCTGAATTTCACTGTATATTGTACTCTTACTAAGAAAAGAAGAAATTAAAATTGATATGTTCCGGGATTTTAGAGATAAAATTCATTGCAAGGGTCGATTCATCTCTACAGTTCATTTATTTCATTTGGGCAATCAGTAACAACATACGTTTTAAATTTCAATCTTGGAACGCTTATTATATCGAAATATACTCGTATTTTTCAATTAGAAAGGAAATAACACAAGCACCCTTATTCTTAGGAGGATTGACTACCCCCATGACAATTTATCATTATCAGATAGTGAATAAAAGCAGTTTTTTACCATTTACTTGTAGACTGATATTTCACTAATATAATATGTCGATTTGTTTTTAGAATCTAGAACACAATCAAGTAGTGCAGAGTATTAAAAACCACCCTACTTCTTGAGGTCTCGTCCCTACAATTTCCATGTTTATGGGAATATAACCAAATATTATTTATTAAAGTAAGTTTCAATAATATGTTTTCAAAGTTGGAAAATATCTTAGTCATAAAGTTATAGTTTCACACTTCAAGATTAGACTGGAATGTAATAAATGTAGTGTTGAAGAGTTTCACATTAGTTCTTAAGAGTGCCTTTCATTCCTACAATGAATGAATTCAAACACGGTTGGCAAATGCATGCAATTTTCATTACATTGTAATATAAAAGACATGTCCCGAGGATCGCTTTTTGTAAGGAATAAGTTAACTCATGAAGTCTTAAATGTCTGTAGAATTACTGCAATGTATTTGTTTCAATTTCGGATTTTAAACACCCCCCCCCCCGACCACAATACATTGTTAGGAATATCCCCCTCCCAGCTGTTGTGCAAGCCGTAATTTAAGTAAAGTCCCGCACCGCGGACAAAACTGTTCTTGGCTCCCGGATTAGGACATCGAAAACGATTTCACGAATCGTTCCTCGCCTTCTTCGCCTTGCTCGCGTGCCTTGTTCAGCCCGTGAATATTGACGCGTGAATATGTTCGAATATGAGAGGAGCGAGTTCACGGGACAGCTCGACCCTGTTCGCCACAGAAATTCACTTGCGTTGAACACTTGGATCATGCGTTGAACAGTAGAGCGGTGGACCCTTCAGTTTCTCCTAGTCTGGAAGCTGGGAATCAGTTGGTCCACGCTAATAAGTCCCCGTGATCTTTTTAATGGATACTCTGTACAATCCAAGGGTTTTGGTTTCTACCGCGAATTCATGCCCGTTATGTAGCTACGCTTTGAATTTCATACATTTCCAGTCGAAATGTATTACATTTTCAACAAAATAGTTCAATTTTCAATCAAAAAAATATTTTTTGCCAAAAGAGAAGAATTTCCAAACTTAGAACGGAATGTTCAAGCCGATAAGTGGAATATTTGAAAAAAATTTTGACTTAAAAATTAAGAAAGATGAATTTCCCACCAAGAAGTTAAGTTTTAACCAAAACAGATGATTTTTAAACCAAATGTTTTACCGAAGAGATGAATGCTCAGCCGGAACCTTGCGAAAAAGTATCATTCGAAAATAATAATTATTATTATTACTATGATATAATGATGTTCAGATAATGAATTTCTTATAGTTTCTTCGCGGTTGTTTTGTTCTAATAATTCCTGTAATGACGAAAAACTTGTAGGAAATTATTTGTAGGAATATCATAAGTAGTTAAACTTTGAACCAAAGAAATGAATCTGCAACCAAAAAAAATGAATCTTTACCAGCGTAGTACAATTTTCAAAAAAAAAAGTAAATTCTTTAGAATAAATATAATAGTTTAAACGTGTCGACGGAAAATGTTTTAATTTGAAATCAACAGCAGCATAATTCATCCAACAACGAACAATTGTTAACGAAGTAGTTGAATCTTCACCAAAAACAGATTAATTTCTAATCAAACAGTTCCACTTTTAATCAAAAAGACGCAATTTTTTCACCAACGAAGGTAAACTGTAACCCAAAAAACGGCTTTTCACACTTATGAATGACTTTTCAACCATAGAGATGAATTTTTAAGGAAGTACTGTACATTTTAAACAAGTGGTTGAATTTTCAACCTTAAAAGATGAATTCTCATCAAAAATTATCATACTTGATAGTGAAACCGAAAAAGATTTAATATTACATTAAACCCAATTAAATTCAACCCAAAAAGTCAAGTTTTATACATGAAATTTCAACGAAATAGTTGTATTGTCAGTTGAAAAAATGAAATTTAAATGAAAGTAAATGTAAATAAAAAATTAAATTTCCAACCACAGAAGCTAATATTTAATTAAAAAATCAATTTTTAAGAACGTAGTTCAACTTTCAACCACGTAGTTTAATGTTCAACCAAAAAAATTAATTCTGAACGAAAGATCTAATACTGGCAATATTTAAAAAAAAGAAAATTGCAATCGTCAATCAAGAACAGTAAACTCCACCCAAAAACTAAGAATATGCACCAAAGTATTAGAATTTTTAACGGAATAGATTACTAATAGTAATACTAAGAAGATTAATTTTTTACCAAAAAAGATGTAATTGCAAAAACACAAGGTGAATTCTTAAACAAAACAGATTGATTTTCAAGGAAACAGTTTCATTTGTAACAAAAAATATGGAATTTTCACAAAAGGATGTGAATTTGACAACAAAAAAGACGATTTTTTAACCGAATTTAAATTTGCAACCAAGAAAGATTTCTCAGTAATGTAAGAAAACAAATGTAACCAAGTTGTTCTGTTTGCAAGCAAAAAAAATGTATTTTCAGTAAAAAATAGTACAGTTGTTATTCCAACCCACGAAGACAACAAATTTTTTATTTCAAATAAAAAAAAGTTGTGTTCCAAAAAAAGAGAAATTTTCAAAAATTCACACAGTTGAATTTTCATGTAAAAAAATAACTGTTAACGACAACAAAAACACATTTTCAGCAATTTATATTCCTTAACTATGGAGATGAATCTTGAACAGATGGAATTACTTTTTAAGCAAGTACTGCAAACTTTCAATAATGATGTATGTATTTTTAATCTAAAAGATGAATTGTCAGCGAAAAATATAGGTGACATGTCAGACAAACAATATTTTGATCTTGAATGAGAAATAGTCAAATTCAGCCAAAAAGGAGACATCTCCAAAAAAATGGTTTAATTTTCAACCAAATAGTACAATTTTGCACCAAAATAGATGAATTTTTCACCATAAATATAATAATAAACTTCTCAACCAAATAAAAAGACCACGAGTGGAATATCATTACTTGAAACATTTTGAAAGAAAAACAATTTTCAACAATAAGAAAATAGTTCCATTTTCAGCAAGGTCATTGGAATTGAAAGAAAATAGTGAAATGTTTATGTTAAACAGTTCAGGTTTCAACCTACAAAGATGAATGTTCAAAGAAATAGTAAAACTTGCCACGAAAACATATGAAGTTCAACCAAAAACCAAATAGTCGAATGTTCAAGCCAAAAGTCGAATTATTTGGTTCCAAATTCATTTGAATAATTAATGATGGAACTATTTTGTTCAAAAATCTTTAGTTTTTTTTACATTAATTTGTTTTCTGACAAGTAAGCTTTTCCATTTTCAGGTAATAATTCATCGTGTTTGTTGAAAATTCAACCAATTTATCTTCAAAACTTATGAAAACTTTCTTTTTTGGCAAATAAATCGTCTTGATTGAAGATACAACTACATACATCGTTGAAAGTTACAAATTCCGAAGTAAAAATTGATGTTAATAGTTGAAGATCCCTCTCTTTGGCCAAAAATTTAATTATTGTCTTGAAAATAATTTTTTTCTGCTGTAGGTCAAGTCTTGAATTGCAAGTGTACCTATTGTATTGTTGGTTGAAAAGCGATTGTTTTAGTTTTAAATTCAACTATTAGCATGAAAAGGAATTTCTTTTTTGATAATTAATATTTTCCGTCGCAAATTCTACTACTGGAAAATTGAACTATTTGGTAGATAATGATTGTTGTTTGTTGAAAATCAATGTTTCTGTTACAACATTCATCATGTTAGTGCAAACAGAACTATTTCTTTGTAATTCATATTTTTGTCGAAAATTCACATTTTCCGGGTTGGCAATGCGACTGTTTGATAGAAAATTCACCTACTTGGCTTTCAAATTCAATAATTTTGTAAAAAGTTCAACTACTTGGTTGCAAACTTAACTTTGTAGTTGAAACTTTGTCTGTTTGGGTAGAATATTAATCTTTTAGTTCTAAAACTCTTCCGTTTGGTTTAAGACACAACTATTCTGTTAGAAATTCGTCTGTTTTGTTGAATTAAACCGGTCGAAAATTCATTTTTCATAAGTAATTTATTATACTGAAAATTGAAATATTCCATTTTTGGTAGAAAACTTTTTTGTTATTTGAAAATTCAACAATTTGGTTCGACATTTATGTATTTTTATAATAATTCGTATTTTTGTCAGAAAATTGTTCTTATTGGTTAGAAAACCATATCTGTGGTTGAAAATCAAACTATTTGGTTTCTTAATGTTTAACTTTTTTGAATACTTTTTTTTCACCATTCATCATTTAAGTTGAAAATCAATATCTGCAAGTTATGGGAAATTACGTTTGTTATTGATAACTTATTTTTGAAGATGTTGAAAACCATATAAGTTTGCACATTTTTATTGAGTTAAAAATTCCATTAGAATATTGTGCCTGCATGTTCTTCTAAATTCATCTGTTTACAATTAGAAAGTGAACAAAAGTATGTTTAAAAAATCTTGAAATGCTGAGAGAAGCTTATAAGTTTGCATTTCAAGGTCAATATTTAGTATTTGCATTTATAAAATATTTTGTGTTCCGTATTTCTTCAGTCATCACATTTTCACATTTGTGAACACTAATAATTTCTAATTCAAACAAGACAGATAATTAGTACTGTTTCAGATCATATGTAATATAACAATTGAAAACTGAAGTTCAAATAAAGCCCAAGAATGATATTAGTTGATATTATGTATTGAACTGTATAGCATGTGACGCAGCGCCACCTGGTGAAATATATATTGTGCAAAGAGCGTTCGCAACGCAGAAACTCTTCTCCTCCTCACACATCAGCTCGCCTGTAGCTGTTTGATGCTGCCTGACGGTGAATACCTATCTGGGAGCAAGAGTAGGCGGTCGCCAGTGGTGAACTCGAACATGGTTTGTGACGTCGGTTCCCATCTGCTGGCCTAACCGTTTGCTACGCGTTCACGTGGTCCGCTCGAGTACGGAGCTGCCTAGTTTTCGGGTAGCCACGACCATTCACTCTCTGCTCCCCACAGGACTCTTCCTACCTCGGGTAGCGCGAACGGACCTTTTAGTTCCTAACACTGGGAAAATATGAACCGAGGAGGAGTGTGTCAGGAACGCATGGAGCGTTCACCCAGCATTTCGCTCCCAGTCCCTGGTTATACTCACTATCGTATTACGATCATACATTGAAGGACCTGCCGCTAACTTGTAGGATTTGTCTTCCAAAAATTCTTCTATTGACCTGAAAGGTAATTTTTCCTGAAGTATAGTCAGTTCACTCACGAACGATGCCGAGTAAATCGCAAAAATCGAGAATCCAAAAAGGAAAGTCGAATAATAAAATATTCGCAGAGCTAAAGATTTCGGAAATTCTGTAAAGGATTAATAAGGTCAATTTTATTAATAAGAAGATGGTGTATTACATACATTAGTTAATATTTAGCTTAATAATCTATATTTTCATACCTGGTAATCCTTGTTGAAAGTAACATCCCCAAACATGTAGAAAATTTTGCGAAATGCCACCGTAGTATGAGCCATTTTCTACTTTGAATCTCAAGAAGGTAAGAAGAGTCACTATGACTATAAGAAACACTGTCAGAGCGCACCATGTTTTGTAAGTGAATGGCTAAAAATAAATGTGGTGAGTTTTGATAGTTGATTTTCATTACATGAAAAAGATTAACTATTTACATTTAGCAAGAAGGTGACACAGATATGTTTTAAGGAACTATTTAGTATTGATTTTCCATGATGATCACTTGTGCTGAACAATTTTTCAATGGTTATGATCATCCTGGAAACTGAATCCAATATAATTATTTATTTCTATATTATCATTTCGTGTATCTTGAAATAACCAGACCACAAAACTCCCACCTCAGATGTCGGCTTTCTTATGCAAAGGCATACTTCGAATGATGTTATATACATAGTGGAATCAGCCAAAAGTAAAAGTCTTGCATCGTGTCCAACAAAATCTATAATATCAATCTCATTATTTTCAATTCGGCCCATAGCACCTGACCATGTCTTGCTGCTTGTGTTCCAAAACCCAATGCCAACATTTTCTTCGATTTCAACATTTTTTGTCGTAAAATTTCCAGCGAGTTCAAGGGCAAGCGATAAATCATTTAAATATTTATGGAATGTAAGGTTTATCTATTAACAAATATAAACATTCAATTAACGTAATATTGCAGTATTTGTAAACCATACTTTTGAGACCTCAAATTAAAATATCTCTGAAATTTGGCCAATTTAGGCTGTGGAATAAAAATGTTTGAATACTGTTCAAAGATCGAAAATATTCATTTTAAAGCCCTAAAAATCAAATGATTTATGGAATATCCAACAAGTCTGTACATTTTTAACCTAAAAAAAGCAAATATCACATTCAGAAATGCAGAATGAAGGGTGCGAAGCTTTTCCCCGCATGCCCTGCTTAGCCCCAGTTTACGGTTTTCAACACTTGAAAGTTATTTCAATAATTTTTAAAGAAAAGTAGCAAATTGAATAGCTGCTCATTTACTGATTGAATATCGGTCAATTTCAAATAGGAACTTTGAAAATTGTATTGTTTTGTATTGTATCCAATCTATCAATTTTACTTGAAAAACATTAAAATCAGATATATTTTGCAACCTATTCTTAAACTGAAGACGTCCTAACTGAAATAATTTTGAATGTTAAAAATTGGACAATTTTAAAGTTTACTTATACAGTCAGGTATATGTAAGTATTCTGAATATTGATTTTTTTTCTCAATTCATATAAAGTAGTGTGTTGAATGAAAATTTTAAAAATACATCTTTAAAAGTTAGCAAAGTCTCCAGATGTCTCCAAAGTCCCAAGAAGGCCTTGAAGTCTTCTGAAGTTACTGAATTATTTTGAACTCAGTGAAATATTCTTTAGGAATTCAAATATCCTGAAGTCATTAAAATATGCTGGAGACAGAAGTAATGGCACACTGGATAGTTCAAGTTGACAACACGCAAATTATGAGAATAATAAGAATACAAATTATGAAACAAATTGTAAAATTGATATAGAATACAACTAGATTTTGTAATGTATAACAACTTGAAAAGATGACTCTCCATTAAAAAAATTTAAAATATTTAGAGAACGTATGTTCAAGATGAATGCAAATCTGAAGAAATAATTCATTAAAATATGGACTCCTCTGCATTTCGAAAATAATACTTTAAAACAGATTCACGGTTGAAAAGCTCGGGATTTCAGATCCATAAAGAATATTTGATATTTGAAAAGTATTTTAGGATTTTCAATCTTACACTCAGATCAGAATAAAATATTGTCAGGATTTGAAATTTTAATATCATTAAAACTCGAATTGGACTGTAAACAATGGAAAAAACTTCAACTTAAAAGCCTTAATATTTCAAGTTCTTCAAATTTATCTGCTGTTTTTGAAAAATTGGCCGGGAAAAAACTTGGACTTTCGAAATCGACATTCCGTACCCTGTGGCCACTTTTAGAAAAAAACATATTTCCGAAATTATTTATCTTACCGAAAATCTTTCTATGCGCAGAAATTTTCTATTCAGAATATTGTTAACGCTTTGCATCAATTTTTTGGATTCAAGACCAACTCCTCTTGTTGGTTCCCAAGTAACCCTTTCATGAATTGTCAGTTGATTTTTATTTAAAGCGTGCCATTCTCGAACTCTAAAGTCTTCATAGCATTTTACGAAAAATGAAAAACTTTCCCTTAGAAGAAATGGATTGCCAACTGAATTCATGCAAGAGTTAATTAGAGGAGATTTGAATGCTTTCATGAATAGGATCAGATTTGTAACTCCATAGAAACTTAGTTCTTTCGATAATTCTTTCATTTTATTCACGTCACTTTCGCACGTGATGAAAATTACATTCATTGGCTTTTTAACATATCTCAAGCTTTTGGTATAGTTGTTTGGCAAGAAACCTCCTTCCAAATTTAGAGTAACTGTCATAATTCTTGCTCTCGACAACAAGATTTGTATATTGAAGATATTATTCATCTGGGAGGCATCTAAACAAATTAATTTAAGGTAAACGTATATATTTTAATATCGCATGATATTTTAGGAAGAAATACATCATGAGAAAAAACATCAAGGGAGAACTCTAATTTCTTAGTAAAATAGTTTAATAAAATTATAAGATAATTTCAAAAAAACAATTCGTTGACGATGCAGTTCAATTAAATTTATTCATTAGAAACTTTTCAGAATATTTAATCAAAAACTTCAAAAACAATTAACAGGAACTTTTATTTTTACGATCTTGGGGTCAGGCCAAGGATGACAGTATAAGTTCGAATTTTGAAAATTGAAATTCTCGGAATAAGGGTTGAATACAAAATTCGTGAAAAGAAATATTAAATCGGGGAAAGATTTACTACAAAAATACATTTTGACGCAGTAGCTTCACTCAGTTATGTACTCTGTCTAGAGGAATGTTGATACTTTCTTAACCTATTCAATTCGATTTAGTTGAAATGTGAAATAGGTATTTTATAATAATATAAATAGGCTATTGTTCAGCGTGGTCACTTTTCTTAGTGTTTTTCGCACGGGACCTTACGACCGCGGGTGCAGAGCGACAGTGTTGTTGTCATGGTGACGCGCTCGATTTGGCTGGGCGGTATCCAGCTTTGTCTTTTCAGTCTTGTTTCGAAATTCGTGCCGGGCACTCGTGATCTTTTTCTAAGACTAGATTCAACGCGTTGCAATTTTTAAAGTGATAATAATGTGGCTCAAATTTCAAACTCTGTCTTTAGGTCTGGTCCGTGATAGAAGCTTGATTGGGACACAGGTCTCGTTTGTGCTGCGCTCGCAATATGATATGTCTAGTGTTTTTCCCGTTCTTTGGATTTTTGTGAAGTCAGTGAAGTAATTGCAAAGAATGAAAGCCCGCGGTGGGGTTGTGTTTTTCCGCTGATTCTTTGGGCCTAGGACAAGAAAGGTACTGTCAGGAGACAGGATGTCTTTGTATATATGAGATATTGGTCATGTGTGAAGAGGTCCGGGATTTCGCGAATCACTCATACACGTCTTACTGGCGCCGACAAGGAAGCTGTTTGGGGCCGTCCATAAATCACGTGATCGGTTTTTCGCTAAATTTCGACAGTGATATTATTGCTGAACCCCCACCCCCCACATACTGCAGTATTTTTTTAATAAAATTAAATGTATTATGCGCAGGTACATATAATATGTAGAAAAAAAAGGAACAAGTGAAATGAATTCGGATCTGAACAACGGTACAACAATTAAAATAATTTCTGTCTTCTAAAAAAAAAAATTTTGAACTAATAGTTAAAGACTTAAAATAAATTTCAAAGTAATAAAAACTATCTCTTTCTAACTTAATAATTTTATTCCTTATATCTACTAACTTTTTTTAAATAAAATTATATACCAATTATTTAATTTGTTACATAAGAAGGTTAATTAGTTAGAAATTGTGGTGTTGGTCCCAGTACCGGTTCCGATTCTATGTATTTACTTTCTGCGCCGCTATTCGCCAATTAGTAAATCTTTTCTTTGCCCTTGATCCCTGTTGTACCAGGAACCCATATAAGAGCCACGTTATTCTTCTCTGCAATTCAGTTTAATTCATCTCGCATTCCCAAACCAGTTCTGATATTACGTCTTGTTTTCCAACTGCAGTTCATGTCGCTTGGCTGTCCGAGCAGATTGTAATCTGCCTACCAGCAGCTTTCTCTTCTAATTATGTCTTGACACAGCGAATGACGGCCAGGACCTCCGCCCGAAAAGCAGTGACATGCCTCTCAAGCTGGATCTCTATTCCCCTTCTTCGCGCGTTGTCATAGATCCCTGCTCCTGACCCTACCACTCCTTTATACCCGTATGCGTACCAGATTTCTCCTAGAAGGAACGCTTTACCTAGTTATCTAATCCCAGCAAGTCCATCTATTTTCTCTGCCAGGTGGCCTGGCAAAAAGGTCATTTTCCGATGCCGGCAGGCTAGCCACTACGCTTTTTATATTTGAAAATGTATTTGATATTCTTCAGATCCAAACGAAAATTTTAAAAATCTTATCAATTATATTTTAATTTGTAAAGGACTTATTCGCTGAAGAAATATTTTTACGAAAGAAAAGTGCAATAAGTCAGGGATAAAAGTAGCTCTAAAGTATAAAACGAGAATCTCAAGTAAGGGAAACCACCCTGCAGTAGATTGGGAAAAATCAAGAGCATCCCTATAGACAAAAATCTGGAAGTTAGTCAAAGAGCTACATTAAATATTTGTATTAGACCTTGTCAAGAGTATGATTTTGATAACTCTAACCATCGATAGATAATCGTTTCTGGCATTGCTCCTGGACATGGTAGAATATTCAATACTTGATCATTACAATTTACCGTTAGTTTGTACAATTAAAATGAGTTTATTGAGTAAATAATAGCTGAAGTATTATTATTTTTCAAAATATCATAAAATCCTGAAATTTTGACATTTTCTGATCTCTTATATGCAGTGACATCAGTACTATTGCCCGGATGACACAAAAGTTTCCCTAAAAATTTGTGGAAGATTCTCATGGAAGTTTCGGAGAATTCCGAAAAATGTTCCAGGAAGGTTTACGGAAGTAGGTGAATGTCCGCGTATCCAAGAAGGTTTCCAAGGAAGATTCAAGAAATATTCAAGAAGAATTCAATTCTTGATACGCGTACAGTTACCTACTTTCCGTAAACTTTTCTGGGACATTTTTCGGAATTCTCCGAACCTTCCATTGGAATGTTCCAGGATTGTTCAGGGAAACTTTTGTGCTATTCGCGTTGTGTGAGGTTTTCAACCTTCATACAATTTAACCTAAAGACTTGCATGTTGGTGGCGGAAGTGAGAACGCGTTCAGTGACAGGTGGCAGTGATGCCAATAGTGGCGCCTTTTGCACAAGAATGTATATAAATTGTACAATTTCTGATTTTAGACTCCTGAAATTAAATGTTTTGTGAAATATAAGTTATTCTTCGGAAGTCAAAGAAAATAAACTGTTATTTAAGAAATATATGTGTTATAAATTTTTTTCTTGTCTAACATCAGAAGTTGTACAATTTATATACATTCTTGTGCATTGTTCAATAATTATTTATTTAAATTACAAGAATTGTTTTTAATTCCAATTTTGAATTGCGCGCCAACTGCGGCCCGAACGCAAGCGCAGTAGCAAAAGGCGCCAACATTGGCATCACTGACAGGTGGTGAGAGGATTTTACGGTATTTGTGTGGAAGGTGTGAGTGGATTGTGAGGGTGGAAGCCAAGTAGGTGAGTAGGGTTGTGTGAGGTGAATTCAGGAGATAAAAAGTAATTTTCAGCGTAGCTGTGAGGTGGGATTTAGACAGATGGAGAAAGTGAGGTTAGGTTGGCAAGGAACCGGAGGAGTTTGTTGTCAGGTGTCTTGGGCCTTCGAGGGGTCAAGGGTGGTTCTCGAAGAGTTGAGGGATGTTAAGGAAGAGAAAGGGGTGCCTGCAGGGGCTGTGAGGAATTGAAAAAAAGTAAAAAAAAGGGAAATAAAGGGAAATAAAGGGAAATAAAGGGAAAATTTGGCAGCGATAAACGGCAGCATTCTTCAGAGACATCTGTAGGTTGCGGAGGGTACTGCATGGAGAGGTCCCAGTTACCGACGGCAGAGCGGGAGGTAGGCAGTGAGAGTGCTGGCAGTGCTGGTAGTGAAATTGACGGGAAAGAAATTTTCCACATGCCACGACGGCCAACAGCGCGTGGTCCTGTGTCGAGCGGCGCGTCGGGGTGGGGGAGAAAACGGAACGGTGGGAACGAAGGAAGCGAGAAGCTCCCCCTGAAAAATGGAGGGAAAGTCAGAGAAGGAGGCTCTCGGGATGCTGTTAGGCGAGATCAGGAAGTTCAGGGAGGACTTAAGGGGGACTAAGGAGCAGATGGAAGGAATGCGCGAGGACTTGAGAATCAGAGATGAGAAATGGGAGATGGAGGTGAAAGAGCTGAGGCAGATAGTAGAAGGGTAAGAGAGGGTAAGGAAAGAAAAAGAAGTTAAAATAAAGCAGATGGAAGAAGAGATTAGGGTTTAGATGGAAAGGACGGAAAAAACGCTTGAGGAGGTGGTGGGCAGGACGGAAATGGAAGTAGGTGAAGGGGGGGGGGCGAGATAAGAGGTATTTGGGAGAGGGTAGAGAATATGATAGAAGAGAATGTGGTAGAGCGTAGGAATGAAACGAAGGAGAGGGCGGATAGGGAAAGGATAAGAGCAATGGATTTCAGAATGGAGAGAACAGACAAGGCATACAGGATAAATAATATTGTGATAAGAGGGTTGAAGCTAAAGAGCGGGGAAGAAAGAAAGGGCGTCGAAGCACTGCTACAGAGCATAGGGTGGGTTAAAGGCATGGTAGGGAAAGTTAAGTTGGAGGGGAGAAAGGAGAAGGAAGTAGCGGTTGTGGACTTGGAGAGCTGGGAAGAAAAGTTGGGGGTAATGCGAAATAAGAATAGAATAAAGGATAAGGGAGTTTTCATCGATCACGGTTTGACGAGAAAGATAAGGGATGTGCAGAGAATGCTGTGTGACAGGGCTATGGGGAAGAGGAGTGAAGGGAAATCGGAGGGGGTAGGATATCGGAAAATAAAAGTAGACGAGAAAATGTGGGTGTGGGACGAGGAGAAAGAGGGTTTGAAGGAATTGAAGGGGAATTTGTTTCGTAGGAAGCAGGGGGTGGGGGTAATACAGGCTAGAGGAGTAGTGAAGGTGCGGTACGGGAACGCAGCACGGATACAGAAGAAGGATGAGGAGTTCTGGAGGTATATCCAGGAATTTGATGTGGTAGGACTAGTAGAGACGTGGGTGGAAAGAAAGGAATGGGATAGATTAGAGCCAAAGCTGCCAAGAGGGTATAGGTGGAGACTCCAGGAGGCGGTCAGAGTGAAGAAGGAAAGAAGGGCTAGTAGGGGAATTATAACGGAGAGGAAGAGGGGGAGGGAGTGCAAATGAGGAAAGTAAAGATAGGAGGGGTAACGTGTAAGTTTGTGACAGTGTACAATAAGGATGAAATGGAAAGAATTAGTGACAGGGTGGAAGACTTGCTAGGCGAAAGAGAGGAGGGTATGGTGGTACTAAGTGAGGACTTTAATGCGAGTATGGGGTGGGAAGGGGGCCTTTACAGGGAAGGGGAAAGCTTCGAAAGAAAATCGAATTATAAGATAATAAATAAGGAGGGGGAGATTCTAAGGGATTGGATGGAGGATAGAGACTGGGCGGTGACGAATGGTGTGGCAACTGGGAATGACGAGGGAGAATGCAGATATGTAAGTAAGGTGGGAGTATCGATGATAGACTATGTATTCATGAATAAGCAAGGGTGGGAGGAGACGGAGTGATTCGCAATAGAAGGGAGGGTAGAATCAGACCTTCAGCCATTAGAGTTGTGGATAAGGGGTAAGTGCGGCGGAAGACAAGGTGACAAAGAAAAGTCGACGAGGGAGAGGGTGAGCTGGGCGAGGGAGGCGATAGAGAAGTATAAGGAGCAGTTAGGGAAGGTACGCTTTGTAGGGGAGTCGGTGGAAGAGATATAGGAGGATTTAAAAGAGAAAGTGGAAGGGTGCGTGCAAAAGAAGGTATTCAAAAAGAAGAAGAAAGGAATGGTGAAGCCGTGGTGGGATAGGGAATGTAAAAAGATGAAAAGGAAGGTAAAGAGGAAGTACAGGAAGTGGAGAGAGGATACTGCGAAAAGGAAGAAGTACGTAGAAATGAGGAAGGGGTTTATTTCGATGTGTAAGAAGAAAGGGCAGGAAAAGGAAAAAGATCTGGAAGAGGAGTTAGGAAATGATAAGATCGAGGGAAACATCTGGATGATAATTAATAGCTTGAGGAAGCGTAGGGTGAGGTTAAGCGAGAAGATAGGCAGTAAGGAGTGAAGGGAGTTTTTTAAAGAATCATTTCAGGGCTCCGATTCAAGGAAGAGGGATGGCGGGAGTGGAAGAACGGGAAAGGCAGAGATGAAGGAGTTAAATGACAAGGAGATAAAGAAACAGATAAGGAAGTTGAGAAGGTCAAAAGCATCAGGGCTCAGCGGGGAAGAGAACGAATCATAGCTGTTTGGTACACAAGAGGTTAGGGAGAGGCTGAAGGAGGTGGTGAAGAAAGTATGAAGGCGGGAAGATTCCCAGGAGGGTGGAGAGAAGAGTTAATAGTGCCACTGTTGAAGAAAGAAGATAGGGATAGACAGGAAAATTATAGAGGGTATACGCGATGGTGGTAGAGGAGAGTCTGCGGAAGGATATCGAGGGGAAAGGAATATTGCTGGAGACGCAGGCGGGCTTTAGGGTGGGTAGGAGTACCATCTTCAATATCTACGTTCTGCAGCACGTGGTGTATAGAGAATGATCGAAGAAGGGCCCGAGAGTGTACGCGTTTTTTGTGGATCTCAAAGGCGCGTTTCCATCGGTGGATAGGGGGAGGTTTTTGGAGGCGATGGAGGATAGGAGGGTGGAGAGAGAACTGATCGAGAGGGTAAGGGAGATATATGATGAGACCAAAGATAAGGTAAGAGGAGGGGAGGGGAGGGGATTTCGGAGGGATTCTGAATGGATAGGGGGTTAAGGCAAGGGTGTCCGCTTAGCCCAACGCGTTTTGCGATTTTAATTGCGGATATGGAAAGTAAGCTGGAGGCTGGGGTGGTAGGCGAAGAGAGGATAGGAGGGGTTAGAATTTGGTCACTAGCGTTTGCAGATGACATAGTGTTGCTGGCAAGAAGCGAGGAGGCGTTAAAGGAGATTATGAAGAGTTTGAGAAGATACCTGGATAAGAACAGGTTAGAGCTGAATGTGGAAAAGTCCAAGGTTATGGTGTTCAGAAAAGGAGGTGGAAGGGATAAGGGAGGGGAGTGGAAGTGGAAGGGAAAGGTGGTGCAGGAGGTAAAAGAGTTTGTGTACCTGGGCTTTTTGTTTAGGAGGAATGGGGGAGTGGATGGTCACATAAAAGAGAGAGTGAGGAGGGCAAATGTGGTGATGAGCCAGGTGTGGGGGTTGGGAAAGAAGTTATTCGCAGATGATTTCGGAAGGAGAATGAGATTGTTTGACTCACTAGTGATGAGTGTGCTACTGTATGGTGTAGAGGTGTGGGGGTGGAAGGAAAGTGAAGAGGTAAATAGGACACAGGCGAGCTATCAAAAGTGGACACTGGGGTTGGCAAGGAACACGCCTGATTATATTGTCAGGAGGGTGGCGGGGAGAAAGAGTGTAGGGATTATAGCGGGGAGTCGGGCGTGTGAATATAAGGAGAAATTTTTGGAAGAGGGGGGAAGTAAGCAGGTTACGGAGTGTTGGTGGGAAAAGAAGAACAGGCGAGGGGGTGAGAAGATAGAGGCTGGAAGGGGTAGGTATTTTAGAACGAATTTACTGAAGATGGATGAAGTGAGAAGGATGCAGGAGGAAGGAAGGAAGGTTTATGAGTTGGTTAAGTGTAAGAAAGGAGAGAAAGGAAGTCAGGAGCTTATAGCGAGGATGAGATGCGGGTGCATGTAGGGTTTTAATAGGTTCTGGCTTTCTCGGAAGAAAAGAATGTGTGAACCGTGTGGGAAGGGGGATGCAAGAGTGAAGCACTGGCTGGGGGAGTGCGTAGAGGTGGAAAGAAGTGGGATAAGCATGGAGGTATTGATGCATGAAAGGGGGGACAAAAGGGCAGTAGCATGGGTGAAGGGAGTGTTCGGTGTGGGAGAGGTGACTGCGATTAATAATCGTATACTATAAGTTCGATAACAAGACTTAATTTATTGATTAAATTACAGAAATTGGATGCTGAATATTTACGCGTAATTGTTCCGTACTAGGCGACATTCGGGTGATTACTGAAAATGCCATAGGAGGCTAGAAACTTCTCGGCACCCAGGGTTAAGGGAGGAGAGGTCGACAGTGAGTCATCTCTGGATGGCGGTTCTCCCTATCGCCAAGCGAGCCCTTGTACCTGGGTATCAGGGGTCAAGATAAGTGAAAGTTGCAAAGCTATAAGCTTCAGACTGAAGAAGATATTCGAAATTGAAATACATAAATATATATGATCGTGGTTCGCACATTGGGTAAGATGGAGAAGAAGAGAAGGAAGGAGGAAGAGGAATGGAGAAGGAACGATTGTAAATAGGCGCGAAAGTAGATATAAGTAATCTGTAAATATTGTCAATAGTACATAAGTATTAGGTATTAGTCGCAGAAGCAGAGTTTGGCAATGCGAGGTAATGCCAGAAAGTAGGGACATGCGAGCGAGGTGAGGCCAAGCGAGGAAGGCAAGGCGATAAGAGCGTGCGGTCTTGGATATAAGGTATGGATGGATGTTAGTTTTCAAGGCTTGGTTTTAAGAAAATTCTGTAAAAAATGGAAGTGTGCGCAAGACAATTTTTTAAGGCCAGCAGGCTGAAAAATAAACGTTCATCTACAATTTAACCTAACTTGCGATGACAGAAGAACGCTAAATTTCTATATACCTTAACCCTAAAAATAATATCTTCTCTCAGTGACGTCCTGAAACAACAAAAATTTTCAGGCTTCACAATAACTATAAATTGACACTATTTTTCAGATAATTTTTCATAAAAATTGGATTTTCCGCTAATTTTCGATTGACGTATTAACAAGTCACAAAAATGTTTCATTCAGTTAAAAATTATGAATAAACCAAGGCGGGACATTTTTTCAGGTAAAAAATTGATCTCGTGATCTCACACATTGATGAATTCTAATATTCCAATGAAACTTCGTTAGACAATATAGTGTCCTTGTCGAAATTTTATACCAAGAGAAATAATTCACATTTCTTTAATAGTTTTCCAGTTAATTAAGATTATCTACTGTAGGATACTTTCTACTAGATCATTACGTTCTTCTTCTTTATTCATAATGTGCCCCCTAAGTGTTTACATGACCTCCGTTTCTTACAAGACCATCTACAAGCTTTATATTATCTTATCGTTACGTATGTGGGAAGTAGCGAGTATGAAGTTTTCTGTACAATAGTTACAACCGCCTGTTTCAGCACTTGTCGCACGCGATATATTTTTTAAAAAATGCATGAAATATTCGATTTGAGAAACGATACATAGATGTACAAGGTTTCAAAAATATCGGAGGCATGTGCTTTTCGGAACCTCACCACAACACTTTTCGGCAACAATATACAATTTATACCAGAGTTGCATGAACAAAGCTTACGTTACACTAGTTTTCAATTTATTCTGAAATTTTTTAGGCAAATCATTCAATAATTGGCCAAGATTTCAAATGAGGGTAGAAAATTCGATTTTCAGTGTAACATTGTCGTCGTGCTACTTGACTGTGATTCACAGATGCGAAGTTTTATACACTCCCTCCCACTTATTGCGACTTTCCCTACTTGGCCTGATCTCAGTACCGATTTTCAAAAAATGTTGACATCCAATGTAACCTATTCAATAAGTTAGTCTAAATTTATGAATGTCTATTTATGAATGAAACTTGTAATAACCCATAAAGTTTTCCAGGATTAGTATGTGAAATTAACATAACTTCTCAATGTTCTCTGCTACTTGTTTCCTAAACTGTCAAATTTTGACATTAACTTTTTTTAATAAATTCGATTTTCTCAACCAATCAGATATGAGGGCAAAGCGCGAGGTGAGAAATATTTTTGATGTGGTGGGGGAACTCATTTAACGCGAATCCCAGACCCGGAATTTCGCGATAAGTGGGAGGGTACTGTATGCGATTCTATCTATAGTTACAGTGAAAAATTGAGAACATAATAATTAGTAAATTACAAACATATACGTTTTTCCTTGCTATGCGTATTCAAATAGTAGGTTTTGTCTTTGCTGCGCGTATTCGACTTAATACACAGAGCGCGGACATTGCAGAACGACGGGGCGACATTCAGACAGTGTTGGTGAATCTGCAGCATTAATGTCTCACGCGTTACGCAGTGGAGAAAAATCAAAACTTATAGCTGCTTATTGCATTCAAATTGTACTGTCGAGGCCAATAGAAATTATATAAAAAGGTAATCTAAGATGCAGATATGATTGACAGTCCGGATAGAGTTTAAGTTGTGGGAAGACTTTGAGACTACTTAAATGGAGGTTATACTTGGAAATGGGGGTTACACTTTGGATTGCCATCATGTTTTAAGGACATTGCCTTCAATATAAGAAAACATCTGTTAGGATACTGTATCATCAGGCATATCCAGCAAGCTCAACAGCCATCTTAGCGCTGACTTAAAGATATCGAAAGCTAACTGTAATCTACCTGTCTCTGAGCGGAGGGCAAAATTCGGTGTGTATGATGGCAAGCCTAGTATTTTCATAAAGAAAGAGGACTGTAATATCTCGACTGAATCAAAGTACCTTAATCCCTATATTTCTATTGCTTAAAACAGAACACAAAGCGTGAGGCTACGAAAAAGGGTAGCCTTAGTTTACCAGGCATTAGATTTAGATGCAAATAAAGTTCTTGAAACACCACCCATAGCAATATTCGCAGCAGACTTTCTTTTTATGAACGCTTCGTGAAAAAGGCTCGAATCTGATGTGTTCACACCGAGATAGACAAATTCGCTCACTAATTCTAGCTGATTCTGTGCGTAGAAGAATTTGTATTCACATGGTACAGTATTGCGATAACTTTAATTTTTGCTTGCAAGTCAGCCTGAGAGTAAGCGAATACGACTATATCATCAGCATAAGCAAGCAGGATAACGTGACATAAGTGATCTACTGTAATTCCATGCATACCGTGATTTCTTAAGTACTCTTCTAAATCATATATGAAAAGTGCAAAAAGGAGAGGACTAAGAATCTCTCCTTGAAGCACCCCACAAGTTACCTTAACGAGCGAAGTCAGACCCTCATAAGTACAAATGGACATGTTATCGTTGTCATAGAGATTTTTTATAATTCGTATTGGTTTAGTGGACAAGCCTATCCTTAGAAGTTTGCGCCATAGATGACAGTGGTTTACTGAATCGAAAGCCTTTTTGAAGTCTATATAAAAAGCAAAGATTCGACGCTTTGCGGTAGACAAATGAATCTGAATTAAAGAATTTAGGGTAAAAATGTGGTCTATACAACTTCTTCCAGGCCTGAAACCAGCCTGAATTTCTGGAAGAATGTGTACCTCGTTAACCCACGCAGTCAGCCTTGAAAACAGAATCTGAGAGAAGATCTCAGCAATACTATTTACAAGGGCAATTCCCCGGAAATTATAAGGATCAGATTTATTACCCTTTTAATGCAACATAAATGCATGCATTTTGGCCCAGCTATATGGGACTCTTTCCTCAGCCCAGATCTCGTCGAAAGGGCGCCCTGAGTACTGCACCCAATTTTCCGGAAGTTTTTTAAAGAATTCATTGGGAATTCCATCTTCACTCGGGGCTTTCTTACTTTTTTCTTTATTTAACTTTATTTTAACTTTATTTCAATAAAGAGGCTTTAATTTCATCAATCAAAATATTACAGTCCAATAAAGGGTGTTCTTTTACAATCCACTGTATGCAAACGGGGAGCCTCTATCGGATAAAGAGAAAAAAGAACGTCTTGCCATACATGCATACTTACATTGTTAGTCCAAACTGTCTCCCATTTAAGATCATCAATTCACCACTCTCTAGAATTTTAACAAGAACCTCCCCCTTGGTGGCAGTATGATATAGGGCTTTCCTTTTTGTCTTTCCTCTGGTGATCTGTCAAGTGTGACAGAAAGGTTCCACTCTTTGAAAGCTGCGCGATTGTTGAAAACCTCCTGCTTCCATGTGTCAGAACTGAAACGCACAAGAACGGGCGTATGTCCTTGTGTCCTCCCCAGTCGATAAATGGTATCAATATTCGTTTCACTAAGTGAGCGACCAGCGCTAGTGAGGATATTGAGAACAAATCAGAAGAGGTCCTTGTTAGATTAGATTGGTTTTGAATCAGGACATTGCAGGAGCGGGCTTGTTGCTGAAGAAAGCTAACCTCTCTCTTGGGTGAACTACATTTTTCTTCTAATGCCTGATGACTTTCTTCCGGCTTTTTATATTGTGCTTTAGTTGTGCTGAATTCAATTTTTAGAGCATCAAAATCGGACTTTGATTGAACTTCGATTCGATAAAAAACAAACAAAATATCTAGCATTTGAGAAACTAGGCCAAATCAAGAAATTCATACGCGGCACGAGAGACACGTGTTGCTCTCACCTGTGTTGCTCACACAGGTATTGAATAAGACTCAGAAATAACAGTCTTGAGTGTTACTATAATGATGTCGCTAGTGGGAACCTAGATTCATTCATTTGACATTGAAAATAACAGCCTGAAGTTCTCCTATTCAAAAACAGGACACCTAAAAATGATACCGTAAAAAAAGAGATCTCCAGTTTTTACAGTGTTAGACGTGCACAGATGACCTGATAAACAGTTGTGCCTGTGGTCAAAGATGTGAACAGTTGTGCTTGTGGCCATTGTTGTGCATAGTTTGGCCCGTGCACAGCTGCTCCATACACAGTTGTCTCTTACACACCCTAATATATAGAGGCCATTTCAAAGGTTTCTTGAAAATCGGCTGCGCGCTCATGTCAGCGATTTAGCTAGCGATTTTTTCCTGATAGTAGGTGCCTAAAAAGCCGAAAAAACGGAATATATATTTTTTTGATATTTTATTTTTTCGTGAATCTAACTTTTATGTTCAAACCTGCATAAAAAAGGCAATATTATTGAAATTGATTTTTTTAAAACTATTGATTGTGAAGAAAAATGTTTAACATAAAATAGTTGTAGTTTTTTAAACTACAAGAAACTTTTTATTTTAATCGTAAAATCTATTGTCACTCTTAAATTATAGACTACATCAAAAAATGTTTCACAGAAAAAATGTGTGAATTATTGAGATATAATTTTTGCGTGAATAATATTTTTCTCTAAAATACAATAGTTTCAAGGTACAGTTCGTGTTTTGACTAAAATCATGAAAGATCAGCTTTATTGCTATTTTTCGTATATTTTTTCGAAAAATAATCGTTTCATAAAAAAATCTTGTCAGCAAAAAAATTGTATTTTCACGAAATATACAATTGTCCTGCAGAAAATTAAAAAAAAAAGCAATAATTTACGGAATAAATCATGACAAACGTGAAAATAGAGGTAGCTTAAACAATTCACTGTGCCTCAGAAATTAAAATACACAGTAAAGCCTCTAAGGCTTTCTTTTAAAAGGTTAAATCTGTGAACATACATATTAAATTCATATAGTGTAGACTATATCAAATCAGTCGATGAGAAAATAGTAAAATTGATGAAAAGCAGATTTTTTAGCCTTCTCAATATTTATGTAAAAGCCAATCGAAGGCTTTACTAGACTTATCCCCATGAAATTTCAATTTAGGAGAGAGAGTTATAATATTTATATAGTAGGCTAGTTAGTAGGACCAGTCCCGCACCAATCAGCTATTATTTTTGACAATTAGGAATTTTTTTAATTTTTCCTCATTTTTTGAAACCCCACGAAATCGTCTAAGATCCGTGGATGTACTTTGAAATCATTCGAAATTCGTGAAAATCCTCTGGAATCTACTAAATCCGTTGAAATCTTCGAAATATCATTAAAATTTTCTAAGATGCAATTTCAAAATTCGTTTAGACACTTTAGAAATATATGAAATCCTTCAAATTCCAATGAAATTCCGTTAAATCTTCTAAAATCTTACGAAATCCTCCGAAACCTCTATCTATCTCTTAAGATCTGTAAATATCCTTTAGAATCCTTTGAAATCTTTGCATATCTTCTAAAATGTTTTAAAATTTTTGAAATCTCATTAAAATCCTCTGATATCCTTCAAAAGTCGGCAAAATATTTTGGTCGCAGATGAAATTCTTTAAAATTCTTTAAAATCCCGTGACTTATTTTTTAATAATGCTTGCTGAAAAAAATTTGATGTTTCGCCAAAACAGAGTAGTCACATCCTATGGATTTTGGGTTACTCAAAACATTTTTGTTATTGCTATTTTTACATTGAAAAATAGCCTGAGATCAGGTTGATATAATCCTTTATTGATAATTTAGATTGGTAGGTACCTCTGTTTTCCAGGAAATAAAAATACTTAAAATAATTTATTTTTATACATTTATATTAAGGTGAGCCGAAAATAAAAATTTTTTAAATCGAAAATTGCTAGTGCTGAAAGGTTTTGTTAGTTAGCTATTTTTTGTATCAAAAAGTCTATTTATAAAGAAAACACACTCATTCATACAAATGGTCAGCTCCATAATACAGTGGTCAGCTCCGTAATGTGAAGTTTTTGAAAAAGTGTCTATAATAAATAAAAAACCAGGAAAAACCACTTAATGGAAAAACAACTCCCGAGAGAAGCTTTGCATCATTACGTCCTTTTTAATCTCTGTTTCACTAATCTTGTTTGCCACCTTTTCGTTATCTTTTCATCCAGTTAATAGTAGATTATGTACCTAGGTCGTGGTGCATACGATACTTTATCTGAAACAAGCAGAATAAGCGCGAATATATCTGCCCAAGGAGTGGAAGTAAAATGGCGGTTGATTGTACCGCGTACGCATGCGCGTGGGGCGACGTTATACATTCCAAATCCACTTGGTAGTTTAACATAGTTTTAAATTGAGGAAAAGAGCGCTTATTCTGCCTATTTCAGATAAAATATTTTTTTTTCTATAGGTAATCTAACTCTGGCCAGTCAGTTGCTGAAAGACGGATGTGTTCGAAAATTCTCCTCACACGAGACTGCCCCGGAAGAGAGCTGAAACCGTACCCAGATAACAATTTGCTCTCACCTTGCCCGCATGGTGTTGGCACGCGTGTCGACCGATCGGCACGATGTGAGGGCAAGAGTGCAGACATATGTGTCCGCATATGCGTCGCATATGCGCCGTACGCGTGTCGGCACGTGCGTGCCAGCGCCGTGCTAGCATGCACGTGTTTTGAGTTATAATTATTGAAAACAAGATGTTAAAAATAAAATAAGTAACAGGAAACATTGTATGACGTTTTCAAGAAGATACTCCTGTGTTGAAAGTTGCTCTTTTTCAACTGATGATGCAACAGGTGTTTATTCCAAAAGCGACATACACAAAATTATTCCTGCTAAATCTTAAATAATGTATTAGCGAGAAATATATATTTATCTGAAAATATTTTTTTATTTCGAACAATTTAAATCATTCAACACAGAACGTTCATTCATCACTTTTGTTAAAAAACAAAGGGATTTTAAAGAACAATATACAATTGAATCATCCAGTTAATTACTGTCAATTGTTGTTCAAGTTGCATATTTTTAATCGTTCTACTACTGAGATTTAAGAACTTAAATCTCAAAAGTAGAACGATTAAAAATGTGCACTTGAAAAACTTTTTTTCGATCATATTAAATCTGAATAGAGTAAATATAGTAAAAAATAGTGAACCATTTTCCGAACCATAAGCCAAGAAAAAATGTTTATTTAATTTGAACAAAAATAATTATTGACTTTTACTTCGACTTTTTGTCTGTAAACTAAACTTGGAAAATAACAAAAATTTAGAGCATGAAGCGAATTTGATCAGAGTTTTATTTTTACACAACTGCTATATTATGTTTTTAGTAATAATGCGCTTTTTGTGCCACACCCTTCACCGCACGCTATATGCCGACATTTTGCCCTAAGTACCTGACGAGCATGATAGACGCACGCTGTGCTGCATATCATGCCGACCGTGTGCGGGCACTATGCGGGATTACTTATTACGCTCAGAAAGTGCTGTCACTGTGCTTGCATTGTTGCCGACACATCGTGCTTACACGCCATGCACCCATGTGCGTCCGCATGCATTGTTATCTGGGTATATATTCAACACGTGCAACAAGGCATAATCACTTGGGACATCTTTCCCTCACATGCCTCCTTTTTACCTTTCTGGATGGGTAGAAAGCGGCACAATGGAAATATGTTAAGGACACTATAGAAGAAGCAGGGGTGTGTTTGCACGTACCTCTACCCTTTTTCCAATATCAAATGGACTACTGGAAATAGTGCAGGGCTGATTTTCCTCTTTCGACTACACCTTTTCTAATCTTACCCCTTCAAAAATGCACTAAACCCTTGCATGCCTTTTTGTAACTCTCGGCGTGAAGAGAACGAGTATAATAAAGAGAAGGGCCATTTTTGTAATCAGCGCATGAAAATACATCGATTTACAAGGTTTCAAAAATAATAGAGTATGTGTTTTTGGGAACCTCACCACAACAATTTTTTGAAACAGTATACAATTCATACCTGAGTTTCACGCACACAACTTATGTTTCACTAGTTTTTATCTGTTCCAGTAAAACATGGAGAACACAAAAAACAAACATGTAAGTTTTCTCCTTCCTACGCGTATTCGACTAATAAGTTTTCTAGTTGCTGCACCTATTCGAGTGAAAAACACGGAGTGCGGACGTTGAAGAACGAACAGGCGAGATGAAGACAGCGCCGAGGAATCTCCTAAACTAGTGCTCCGTGCGCCATATAGTGGGGAAAATTGAAAACTTTTACCTCAATTCGATATCAAGTCTTATTGCTAATTAGATTCTAAGTAGATCTGTCAAGTTATCTATGTTCAGTGAATGGAATATTATACACACTTTGAAATTTTTCTTCGACCGTTGTTATTAATAATGAAGTTAATTCATATAAGAACTTGTTATTTCGGTTATAAATAGCATAAATTAAAATAGTGTCCTTTAAAACATTTTAAAAATTGAAACCTCAAATTTTCGAGGCTCCAATATAATAATTTTACTACATTTTGGTTAAATATAACAAAACAGGTGTTTTGATTTGGAAGGACAAACATGGACTTTGTTCATTGTGGTCCATGTTTGTCCTTCCAAATCAAAACACCTGTTTTGTTATATTTAACCAAAATGTAGTAAAATTATTATATTGGAGCCTCGAAAATTTGAGGTTTCAATTTTTAAAATGTTTTAAAGGACACTATTTTAATTTATGCTATTTATAAATGTTTCAACAATAAAAACAAACAACTAAATTTGGTTCACTCCAAAAATAAAGTTGTTCTCTTGAAAAATAACCAAAAATTGAAATGTCTTGGATAATTTAAAAAATATCACTACAGGTTATGTATTACCTTGAAGAAGGCCTGCAACAAGGTCGAAACGTACGTTGGTTTAAATTAAAATTGACGAATAAAGCATGATTCTTGACAACTGAATATACTATTATTATTTGTATTGGACCGTATGACCAAAATAACAAATTCTTATATGAATAAACTTCATTAGATCTGTCAAGGCCAGATTTTAAAATAAAATACAAATTTTAATAATTTAAACTACTAACTACTTATCTTTAAATATGTAATTTCCACTCGTGGAAAAAATTCTAACTTAAACAAACGTTGTATTTTTATTTTTATTAGCATATAATTCCAAAAACTGTACATCAAATTCATTGCGAAGCCATAGGACCATTTTTGATTTCAAAAAGTCATTAGAGATTTTTATTTGCAATGACACATATAAATTTGTCAGTACTAGCGATTTTCGTTTCTTAAAACTTTTGTATTTTCGATCCATCCTGATATATAGATATTTATTTTAATTAATATGTGCCAAGTTATGAAGTCTCTTATCTTTTACTCACACAAAAATTATTTCTTGCGCTGAAGTTCGTTCTTCTAATATGAATCTCTCCCAACACCTCTCAAAAGAAGACTGTTATTTGTTTGAATGGGAAATGGAATAAAACTCTAACGTGCACTAATGCATAATTTGTATTTGTATTTATTTCCAGGGAGTCCCTAGGGCTAATTAGCCCTCTGAGAAACAGAGTATACACAATAAAATATATAATTACAAGCATTGATCGATGAATGGTAAATGTATGGTAGAATTAGTAAAGAGTTGTAATTGCAAAGATTAAATCGTAGAAGCGGTATTTAAGGATCAGAGAAATGATCCATCAAAATAATATGATAGAGATTAAAATATGACATAAATTGAAATTCAAACGGGGGAAAAATGTAAAAATTCGCAATTAATTGAATTTACTACATAATTTGTATTTATTTCCAGAATGTTCTTAGAGCTAATTAGCCCCCTGAGGAATAGAGTATACATAATCAAATATATAATTACAAGCACTGATCAATGAAAGTTAAATGTATGGTAGAATTAGTACAGAAATGTAAGTGTTGTGAAGGATAAATAAAATAATATACATTAAAATATAAAGCTGATAGTCCAGAACCGTAGACTTGATATTTAAGGCTCATGTAGGGGGTAATGTAACCTAAAAAACTCTCCTGCAAAAATCAATTCCAAATTCTAGCACAACGAATGATTATCGGGTGGTAATATTTTTTCCTCTTGGAAGCTCAAATCTATATTTGAGGCGAAAAGTCCCTGCGGATCATCAACATTTTCGATAAATATGTTAAATTTCTCAAATACTGTATCTACAAAGCAGCCGAAAGAAAGTAAACAGAAACTATGTCAACAGCGGCTCCTGGTCTCAATATTGATCTCTAAAATCGATTTAAATGGAGTTCTGGCGCAATATTCAAATGAGAAAAATTATTTCAACAAACATAGGAGTGATAATTTTTATAAAGTTGTAATAAATTATTATAAACCATGACAAATGTATGTTATTAAAGAATATATTTCTATAACATCATCCTGAAAAAACTCCTGAATTAAAAGTTGTCTGAATTCACCTGAAGAAGCTCCGTGAATATTTGTCCTGAACATCCCCATATCCTGAAAACAACCTCAAAAAATTAGAGGAGCAATAACTTTGATTTTTCAGAAATAATGTCATTTTCCTGAAGTATAAAAATGGAAAATATTCACTGAATCTTTCCAGCTCTAGAGAATGTAGTTTTACTGCGTGGACGGGTTCAGGGGTGTGCTCAAATGACAATCCATAGCCTGAGAACCACCTCAAAAAATCAGAAGAGCAATAACTTTGATCTTTCCGGAAAATTTTCATTTTTTGGAAGGATATGAAGGGAAATTATTCACCGAATTGTTCAAGCTCTATAGAATTCAATTGTACTGCGTGGGTGGGTTGAGGAGGGTTTTGGAATCACAAAACATGGTCTGAGGACCAGATTAAAGAATCAGAGTGCCAATAGAAATGATTATTTAAGAATTTTTCTCCACTTCCGAACGGCAAGATGGATAAATATTCCCCGAATCTTTCCAGCTGTATAGAATTTAGTGGTACTTTATAGAAGCTAATCTGACTGCGCAGGTAGGTTTAAGGGGTGTTAGAATGACTATCCCTTTTTCAGGCAAGGGATAGTCATTGTCACACCCGAAACAAATGTGATGATTCTCTACCACCTGAAAAAATCGGAGAGGCAACCAGTTCATTTTTTGCAAAAATGGTCCTGTATCCCTAAGAATAAGATAGATAAATGTTCTTCAATTGTCCCAACTTTATAGAAACAAATCTTAATGCGTAGGTTTTAAAGGGGATGTCAGAACAACAACAGTTATCCGAGAGACCCGCTCAAAAGATCATAAGGGTATAAACTTCTCGTACTTAATTCAGGATTGTTTTTAGGGTGATGTCATGATATCAACCCTTAGTCAGGTAACTCCCTCGAAAAGTCAGGGGGTATCTGTAAAAGTTTACTTAGGAATTTTTTGAGTAATTATTTCACATTCAATGTCTTTTTCCTTCTTTAAGGTTTTTTACAAAAATATATTTTCCATTCTTATACTTCGGAAAAATGACATTATTTCTGAAAAATCAAAGTTATTGCTCCTCTAATTTTTTGAGGTTGTTTTCAAGATATGGGGATATTCAGTGGGATGTTAAAAGAACAGTTATTCGAGAGACTTGCTCAAACAATCATAAGGGTATAAACTTCTAGTATTTTTCAAAATTGTTCAAGTTCTCATTCATGAGATTGACAAATATTCACGAAGTTTCTTCAGGTGAATTCGGACAGTTTTTAATTCAGGAGTGTTTTTAGGATGATGTTATCATATCAAGCCCTAGTCAGCAAACTCCCTTGGAATGTCAGGGAGGTATCTGTAAAATTTTACTTCGGAATTTTTTAAATCATTATTTTACATTCAATGTATTTTTCCTTCTTTTAGCGTTTTTATAAAAATATATTTTTTATTCCTTCCTCTAATAATAATATCAAGATAGACAAAACCACGTTTCCACAAAACATCGCCAAAAGTGATGCTATATCCAGGATAGTAACAGGCTGACATTTTTGGTTATGGTATTTAAATAAGAAAATTCAAGCTGTAGATTTTTGAGTAACATTATATATGTAAAGATATAATGCTTTCATGATGATCCAAAATAATAAATTTAAAGGAGGTTTTTCGGGTTTCAATCGTCTGCATAACTACGAATCTTGCCAACGTTTCGTGAACATTGCAGTTCACTTCTTCAGGGCTGACCTGGAATTGAGGTTAAGGTTATGTTGTTCTTATATATATTTTTTACGATGCCTGTGATTGGCCAGAGCGCCCCATGGTGGGGACTGATGAGAAAATCGCGGCTCGTTTTTTAAATTCGTGCTGCGGTATCTCATAAGTTTCGTTCTTAGTAAATCTGTAAATTTTTTTGTACTATTTTGTTGAAAGTTATAATTTTTTGTTTTTAAATTAATTCGTTTAGCTAGAAATTTAAGTTGAAAATGTATCTGTTCTAAATGAAAATTTAAATATTTTGTCGAAAATTCGTCTTTTTTGGTAGAAAAGTATTCACATTAATTGAAACATCTTTTTAGTTAAAAACTCATTTTTTGGTTGAAAATTGAACTATTTTGTTGAAAACTGGTTTTGGGTATTTTCAACTAATTTGTTTTCAATGTGAAGCAGAGATTTACTAAAAACGAAACTTATGAGATACTGTAGCACGAATTTAAAAAAAAAGAGCCGCGATTTTCTCACTTTTTTATATTTCAATTTTTTCTTCAAATCAATTGAAAGAGCTAGAATTTCTATGTCGGATAAAGAAAGTAATTCGCAAAAACCTACGTTCGTTCGTAAAATATTGCATTTTGGAAAAACTCCTGTCAGTTTTTGTGAATTCGCAGGTAATTTTCGAATGATTGTAACAAACAAAAATTCGGAACAAGCTATTACATACGTGTTCTAAATTTCCACCATAGAATTATATATCTAAATGGTCAAGTTAATAGAGACTCTTTTTCCTGAAAAAATAGACTATCATCAATTAAAGTCGCATCGTTTCCAAAAATTTGATAAGAAGTAGTAAGAAAAGAGTTCGGTCGAAAACAAAATTTTTCAAGAAAATTTTTTAATGTTTCAAATTTTTGTTCGTATCAAAATCTTTGAATGAGACAATTAGTAATAAAACTATTGCCATTTTTTGAAATATAATAATTATAATGTTATGGATTTACCTAATGGCTGTTCTGAGAGTATCTCGAAATCATAAATTCATAATATTTAAAAGCATTTCCTAATTTTAAATGTATCGCATTTGATTTCATATCGCATTCTAAATTAGAATCATAATATATAATTCATCTGCAGTCAATAATATTACGGAAATATCTTTCGAATTATAGCGAACACATCAACATTTTTTGTAGTGATAAGAAAAATACAGGAGTAATTTTGATTAGGATGAGCACCTAAGTAAAAAAGCCCTTTTATGGTCAGACGGGATAGTAGTAATAGTTTGGTCTTCCAGGACCCATAACGGAAGTTCCATTAATTACGTAAGGATGATTTTTTGATTTTTAGACCCGCTCACTCCCTATTTCGAAGATTCGTGATATCTTTATATCCGCCACTTCCCCCTTACGTAACATTCTATATCTTTTACTCAATATATAAAAATATATCAATTATTTTCACCGCAAACGAGATTTCAAAAGATTTCAAAGATTTCAAGGTATTTTCAGTTTTTAAAGGTTTTTAATAGATTTTAAAAGGCTTTTAAGAGATTTTAAAAGGCTATTATAGAGGCTTTAAGTATAAAATTACGTAACGATTAGAAATTGATGCTGTTGAGTAAATCGCGTGTTATAATTAATATTATGGACTAACCTAATGGCTGTTCTAAGAGTATATAAAAATCATCAATTCCTAATAAAATATTAATTAACCTGCAGTCAATACAGTTACGTAAATATCATTCGATTTATTGCGAACACATCAATATTTTTTGTATCGATAAGAAAAATACACAAGGGTCATTTTGATTGGGATAAGCGCCTAAGTGGAGAAGTCCTGTTATCGTGAGACGGCCAATAGTAATGGCTTTGGTCAACAAGGATCCATCACAGAAGTTCCATTGATTACGTAAGGATGATTTTTGGATTTTTAGACCCGCTCCCCCCTACTCACGTCAGTTTTTATAATTTTTACTCAATATATGCAAATATGTATATCAATTATTTTCACCGTAAACGAGATTTCACCAGATTTCAAAAGCTTTGAAAGATTTCGAAGGAATTTTGAAATTTTGCACGGAATTTCAAGAATTTCAACCTATTTTTAGGAATCTTAAAGAATCTCCACGGATATGAAAGTATTTCTACAATATTTTGCAGCTTTCAAGCGCTCTCGAGGATTTACAGTTTTTAGGGTTTTTAAGGGAGTTTGATAGATTTAAACATGTGATTTTAAAGGATTTTCAATGATTTCATCTGCGACCGAAAAATTTTCACAACTTTTGAAGGATATCAGAAGATTTTAATGAGATTTCTTAGATTTTAAGAGATTTCAAAAGACATGCAAAGATCTCAAAGGATTCTAAGGGATATTTACGGATCTTAGGAGATAGATAGGGTTTTCAGAGGATTTCGTAAGATTTTAGAAGGTTTAACGGAATTTCATGGAAATGCAATGGATTTTATATGGTTCTGAAGTATCTAAACAAACTTCGAACTTGCATCTTAGAAAATTTTAATGGTATTTCGAAGATTTGAAGGGATTTAGGATCTTAGAGGATTCTGTAAGGTTTCAAAAAATAAAGAAAAATAAAAAAAATTCTTAATTGTCAAAAATAATAGCTGATTGGTGAAAGACTGATCTTACTAACTAGACTACTGTATAGATATTATAAAACTCTCTACTCAGCCTTAGAGGTTTTACTGTGCACTTTAATTTCTGAGGTACAGTGCATTTTTGAAGCAATTCCTATTTTCACGGTTTTCATGATTAATTTTCAAAAATGTTGCTTTTCTTCGAAATATTCTGCAGCAAAATTTTGTATTTCGTAAAAATACAAATTTTTCGTTGACAACGTTTTTTTAAGAAATGATTATTTTTCGAAAAAATATACCAAAAATAGCAATCAAGCTGATCTTTCATGATTTTTGTCAAAACACGAACTGTAACTTGAAACTATTGTATTTTAGAGCAAAATATTATCCACAAATAAATTATATCTCAATAATTCACACATTTTCTTAGTGAAAAAATTTTTTGATGTAGTCAATAATTTAAGAGTGACAATAGTTTTCACGATGAAAATGAAAAGTTCCTTGTAGTTTTTATAATTTATGAAGAAAGGTGTTGACTTTTCATGAGACACTTTTGTAACAGCCTTAATTTTTTACCGATTTAGGCCGATAACGAGTGTCAAAAAAATTGGTTCTACGCTCAGCGGATTTTAATGAAAGAAAATGTTCAAAGATGATTTTTCTTTTCAAAAACGTGATTATTAAAGTTTTCACCTTGAAAATAATAATTTCAGGTTTTCACATGACCTAAACTGATCTTTCAAGAAAATTAATTAAGGGATGTCGTGCTAGATTGCTACGATGCCAGCATTATCCTTGTTCGCGGAGGCTTTATGGCGCGTATGCACACTATGTGGTGCCAGAAACACCCAGAGCTTCAGCATGTTTCGCATCAGTCTTTGCGAAATCAAGCCGACTACCTCCGGAAAAATGGATATGTATCAACTGGAAAAGATCAATTTTATAACAAAAATGGAATAGCTACATTTTTGGCAGAAGAAAAGAATTTTTAACAAAATTTGTTAAATTTTTAACAAAAGAAATTAACTTTTAACTAAAATGAACCATCTACTATCAAAAAAATAAATATGTAATCAAATAGATGAATTTTCAACCCAGAAGATAAATTTTCTACCAAAAAAGATAAATTTTCAACAAAAAATAGAATGGTTTAATTTTCAATCAGGAAAATAAGTTTTTAATCAAATAAAATAATTTTTCAACAAAATAGTTAAACTTTTAATAAAAAAACTAATTTTTAACCAAAAAGGTTAAAGAAATAAGTTTTTGAGTAAATAAACTATATTTTCAACGAAAAATTTAAATTTTTAACCAAACACATAAATCTTCTAACAAAAAGATTAAATGTTAAATTCAGAACTAAATTTTTCAGAAAATGGTGAGAGTAGATTTTTTATTTTTTTTGTTTATTTAATTGTTATGTTAATGCAAACAGCGAAAAAAATGTCGATTTTTTTAATTTCATTTTTTATCTTCTAGACAAAATTTTTCTTGTACTTCTCGTCCCTTGTTTTTAATGCACAGGGGTATGAGAAAGATAAAAAAATTGTTAACATACCAAGTTAATTGTTATAAACAAATTGTATTAACAAATTATCGATATTAGGGGTTATTCGTCTTCAAAGTATATTTCTGCTCTGAAATCGCTTGCCTTCATCGACAAGATGATACATGGCCATTGCAATTTAATATTTTATGTTATTTGTTCATTTTATAAACAAATTATATAAACAAATGCACATTTTGGGCGTTTATAGCCGAAAAGAAACCGTTTTTTCTTTCGAACTTGTTGCTACTATATTGCCAATGATGTTTTCTGAAAAAAATTTTTCCACTCATAAATATTTTTTTATTTTATAAACAAATGCAAATTTTGGGCGTTTTTAGGCGAAAATAAACCGTTTTTTCTTTCGACCTTCTTGCAATTATATTGCCAATGATGTTGTATGAGAAAATTTTTGCCACTCATCAATATTTGTTTATTTTATAAGCAAATTATATAAACAAATACACATTTTGGGCGTATTTAGGCGAAAATTAATCGTTTTTTCTTCTTACCTTGCTGAAATTATTATGCAAATGATGTTTTCTCAGAAAAATTTTGCAACCCATCAATATTTGTTTATTTTATAAACAAAGGATGTAAACAAATGCACATTTTGGGCGATTTTAAGCGAAATAAACCGTTTTCTCATCTGACCTTGCAAACATTATATTGCCAATAATGTTTTCTAAAAATTGTATTGCCACTTACAATATTTGTTTACGTTATAAACAAATTATATAAACAAATGTACATTTTCAGCGTTTTTAAGCGAAAAGAAGTCGTTTTTTCTTCTGAACTTGCTGACATTATATTGCCAATGATGTTTTGTGAACAAATTTTTACCGCCCGTCAATATTTCTTCATTTTATAAACAAATGCACATTTTGGGCGATTTTCAGCGAAAATAAACCGTTTTTTCTTCTGACCTTGCTAATATTATATTGCCAATAATGTTTTTTATGAACATTTTGTTACCACCCGTCAATATTTGTTTACTTTATAAACAAATTATATGAACAAATGTACATTTTTAGCGTTTTTAAGCGAAAATAAGTCGTTTTTTCTCGTGACCTTGCTGAAATTATATTGCCAATGATATTTTCTGAAAAAATTTCGCCATTCATCAATGTTCACTTATTTTATAAACAAGTTATGTAAATAAATTCACATATAAGGAGTTTTTAAGCGAAAAAATATCGTTTTTTCTTCTGATCTTGTTGCAGTTATATGGCCAATGATGTTCTATCGAAAAATGTTGCCAATCACCGCTAATCGTTTATTTTATAAATAAATTATATAAACAAATGTGCATTGCAGATATTTATAGGCAGAAAGAAATCATTTTTCTTTTATTATTGTTTAAACTATATTGACAATGTATTGTCTAGATGAAATATTGTCATGCCTCACTATTTGTTTATTTTAAAAACAAATCAGGTAAACGCCTAAAATGTTCATTTTTTCTATAATTTGTTCATAAAATAAGCAAATAATAATGCATATCCATTTTTTCAGAAACCACAATTAAAAATATAATTTCAGCAAGGTCAGAGGAAAAAAACGAATTATCTTCGCTTAAAAACTCCTAAAATGCGCATTTGTTTATATAATTTGTTTATAAAATGAAAAAATATCGATGGGTGGCCAAATTTTTTTCAGAAAACGTCATTAGCGATATAATTTCAGCAAGGTCAGAAGAAAGATCGATTTCTTTTCGATTAAAAATGCTCAAAATGTGAATTTGTTTATATAATTTGTTTATTAAATAAACAAATATTGATGAGTGGCAAATTTTTGTTAGAAAAACATCATTGGCAATATACTTTCAGCAAGGTCGAAAAAAAACGATTTCTTTGGCTTGAAAACACCCAAAATGTGCATTTGTTTATATAATTTGTTTATAAAATAAACAAATATTGATAAGTTGTAACAAATTTTTGAAGAAACATCATTGACAATATGATTTCAAGAAGGTCGAAAGAAAAAACGGTTTCTTTTCGCCTAAAAACGCCCAAAATATGCACTTGTTTATATAATTTGTTTATAAAATAAAAAAATATTGATAAGTGGCAAAATTTTTTTCAGAAAACATCATGGGCAATATAATTGCAATAAGTTCGAAAGAAAAAACGATTTCTTTTCGCCTAAAAACGCCCAAAATGTGCATTTGTTTATATAATTTGTTTATAAAATAAACAAATAACATTCAATATCAAATTTCAATGGCCACGTATCATCTTAACGATGAAGGCAAGCGATTTCAGAGCAGAAATATACTTTGAAGACGAATAACCCCTAATGTCGATCATTTGTTAATACAATTTGTTTATAACAATTAACTTTGCAAGTTAACAATTTTTTTTTCTTTCTCATACCCCTGTGCATTAAATACAAGGGATGAGAAGTATAAGAAAAATTTTGTCTAGAGGATAAAAAATGAAATATAAAAAATCGACATTTTTTTCGCTGTTTGCATTAACATAACATCTAAATAAAGAAAAAAAAAGAAAAAATCTACTCTCACCATTTTCTGAAAAATTTAGTTCTGAATTTTTCAAAAAAAAAAAGAAAATCTAAAATCGGTGCATAATTACGTTCTAAATGTAATTTTAAACCTCGTTTTCCAATTTCACCCCACTGTGCGACGAGACACTGCGTTTTAAAAATGCAGATTTTTCTTTAAAGATTTCAAACCAAAACTTGAGAAGGTTTGAAAGAATTTTGACAGGTTTTCAGTGAATAAACAAATTTTCTCAAAATTCCTAGGAAAATTTGGAAGATTTTAAGGGAATTTCTTTACATTTTGAATGATTTTTCAAAATTTCAAGAAAAATTCAAGTTAGCTAAAAATATTTTAAGGAATTTGAGAGGTTTTAAATATTAAGAAATCTTTTCTAATTTTCTCAAGAATATTAAAAAATTTATATTTATATAAACTTAAAAACAAGTTGATCATACTTCTTTTCTTGTAAGTAATTTCAATATTTTTATGAATAAAAAAATATTTAAAAAGCCTTCAGTGTTACATAAAAATATTCTTTTATTTATTTCTATACAGCACTTCATCTTGAAAAACCTTTTTTTATTTAGAAAACGTCTATTATGTTTTTAAACGTAATACAAAAAATGTTACGTAACTGCGGTTAGGGGTGAGGGGGTCCGAAGGAAATGTTACGGTCTGTCACATGGAGAAAGGAGGGAGGGGGTAAACAAGTTAGAAAATAATGTTACATAATATGTGAACGCTCCCTTATCGTCAACGTCGAGGTATCAACAAACATTTAAGGAACGGTTTTTAGCTTGTAATGAAAAAATCATCCGAGAAGCTATCGGACTGGGCACTTCTAGCGCCACTAGCGAAAACGAGCTTATCGCTAGCTTACAAGAAAGATAGAGTAACTTCAACGTTACGAATAATAATCGTCTCTTGCGTTGATGTTATTCTAATAGGCTCATAAGACAGATTCGTTATTTTAGTTACTTTAGCGTCACCAATATCGAAAAATCAGAGCACAGTGTCCATATAACACAGAACGTGATTTCGCTGATTTGAGAGTGGTTTGCCCCTCGGAAGCCGATGAGGTGAGTAGGGTTGTGTGGGGGTGAATTGGGGAGATAGAAAGTGAGTTTCAGCGTGGGTGTGAGGTGGGATTCAATTAGATAGGGAAAGTGAGGTTAGGTTGACAAGTAATCGGGGGAGTTGGTGGTCAGGAGTCTTGGGCTTTCGAGGGGTCAAGGGTGGTTCTCGCAGAGTTAGGGGATGTTAAGGGAGAGAAAGGGGTGTCTGCAGGGACTGTGAGAAATTCAGGAAAAAGAAAAAAAGGGAAATAAAAGGAAAATTTGGCGGCGAAAGACGCCAACATTCTGCAGAGACATCTGTCGGTTGCGGAAGGTACTGCATGGAGAGGTCCCAGTTGCAAGCCCATATTTTTTTAAATTTTATTTTTTCAACTTTAAAATTTGGATATCATAAGACGTTTGGACAATACTTTTTGGCGTTTTCAAACGCTCGTCCCCTTGTTGCATCCAGGCCCTCATTATTAATCTATCAGATTGGCCTCTGGTACACTCTTCAAGTGTCGAACACTGAAGATCAAGTTCGTTAGCCAGCTATTGTGGATGAAAATTCAAAAAGATAGACCTTTTTCAAAATTGTTGAGACCATTGTTTGCAATATTTGAAAATTATATGTACAGCTATCTTCAATACTCGGAAATTCGAACAATCTATCTCGAAGACTTTTTTTGATGAAAAGAAAATTACTAGAGTCATAGCATTTTCAAAATTCAGAAGCAAAAACGAAAATGAAAATTTTGGGACGAACAACGCACGATGTGAAAAAAGTCCAGGAAAGAAATATTTCTTTCTGAAAACATTACAAGATTATCATAATAACTTCTTGAATTTTCTTGAAAAATCAAACATTCACATCAAAATGTCATTTTCCGTTCAAACTATGCGAGATGCGAAAAAAGATAAGAAAATAAAAATTACGCGCCCAAGAAAGATCTACAAATTTGTTATTTATTACTTTTTGGTAAGGAGTGTAGTTTTTGTTTTATTAATTAAAAAACGACTTTAAAAATAAAAAAAATTAAATTTTTGGACAAACGACACAAGTTACGAGAAAAAGAAATAGGTTGTTCACCCGAAAAAGAGCTACAAATTTTTCATCAATTGTTTTTTGATAAGATACTTGGTTTTTTTTTAATTGTGAAAAAAAACATGAAAAATAAAAAATTTTATTTTGGAAAAACAACGCAAGATACGAAAAGAAAAACTAATCGACAAAAGTTGTTCACCCAAAAAAGATCTACAAATTTTTCATGATTTATTTTTTGGTAGGATGCGTATTTTTTGTTCAAATCGTCAAAAATAACATTGAAAATAAACAAACTGATTTTTTTCGAAAAACAACACAAGGTGCAACAAAATGTTAATTAACGAAATTGTTTTTTTATGGGAGGCGCACTTTCTCAATTCTAGAAACAAGACAATTAAAATACATACAATGAAATTTGTACTTTATTTTGCAATATGTGAATGAGCAATCCCAGACCGAGGTACAGAAATAAATATAATAAAGATTTGATATAATTGAGTTGAACTCAATGTAGGAAAGTAAGCAGTTTGGACTGAATCAAGTGCGAAGCACGAGATACTTGATGAGAATATGTTCGCTAGGGCCAAAGGGGCTTCAACAATAGAGAATTCACAATCATCAAATGACAATTGTCGTTGCCTTTGACCTTCAATTTTAAAAGGTCTGTGCACAAATGTGGAGGAAGTAGAAAGACCGAGCGCGCAGAGCGAGGTGAATACATTATCGAGCACGAAGTTCGAGATCCAACCGACGCGCGCCCTAGGCGCGCTCAAACTTGCTCTTATAGTTAAGGATTCAACTATGTTGTGTAAAGTTCGTAAAAATTTAAATATCTTGTCGAAAATTCTTTTTTTGTTGTTGTAGGAAAGTAATCTCATTAATTGAAACCTCATCTTTTTGGCTGAAAACTCAATTCTTTGGTTGAAAATTGAATTATTTTGTTGAAGATTGGTTTTGAGTTTTTTCAAATAATTTTTTTTTTCAATGTGAAGCAGAGATTTACTAAGAAAGAAACATAGGAGATACCGTAGCACGAGTTTAAAAAAACAGCGATTTTCTCACTTTTCTATATTTCAAAATTTTTTGAAATCAATTGAAAGAGCTAGAATTTCTATGATGAATAAAAAACGAAAATCCCAAATACCTACTTTCGTTCGAAAATACTGCATTTTGAATAAGAGAATCTTTTTCCCGAAAAAATAGACTACCGTTCATTAAAATCGCATCGTTTCCAAAAATAGGATAAAAAGCAGTGAGAAAAGAGTTCTATCGAAAAGAAAATTTGTTAAGACAATTTTTTTATGTTTCAAATGTTTGTTAATTGAAAAATCAAATTATGTAATGATTATGAATTAATGCTGTTGAGTAAATGGTGTGTTATAATTAATATTATGGATTTGTGTACCTAATGGCTGTTCTAAGAGTATCTGAAAATCATAAATTCCTAATATTTAAAAGCATTTCCTAATTTTAAATGTATCGCATGCAATTCGATATCGCATTCTAAACTGGAATCATAATATATCATTCATCGATAAGAAAAAACACAGGAGTCATTTTGATTAGGATAAACGCCTAAGTGAAGAAGCCCTGTTATGGTCAGACCGCCCAGTGGTAATAGTTTAGTTCAAGGAGGATCCATCACGGAAGTTCCATTAATTACGTGAGGATGATTTTTTGATTCTTAGACCTGCTCACCCCTATATTAATGATTCGTAATTATCGTATTACCCCTCCCCCACCTTCTTCTTACTTTTGCGTCGCTGAATCCGAATCCATAGGATGTGACTACTTTGGTTTGGCGAAAGATCCAATTTTTTTCGGCAAGGTTTTACGGTATTGTTCTCTGTGCTGCCCCTCCGCCACCGCAAAGTATCAGGCCAAGCGGACTAAGAAAGACCATTTCTATGTATTTTTCGCCGCTGAATCCGAATTTGTGGTCGAGATTGAAAAAAAACACGGGTTTTTTCACATATCTTTCAATGCAAAAATAGCCCAGAAACGATGTTTTTTAGGGTAGAGCACAACCTGAGGGTGATGGCGGAATTCTGACCTTGGATTCGGATTCAGCGACTCAAAATCCATAGGATGTGACTACCCTTGTACGTCGGACAACATACTTTTTTGGGGGGCTGTGCAAATTATCAATTATTTTCACCGTGAACGAGATTTTGCAGGGTTTGAAAAGATTTGAAATATTTACAAGGAATTTCGGAATTTTTAACGGAATTTCACAAATTCCAACCGATTTTTAGGGATTTTAACGGATCTCCACGGATATGAAAGTATTTTCACAATATCTTGAAGCTTTCAAGCGATCTCATAGACTTTCAGTTTTTAGCGTTTTTAAAGGAGTTTGAGAGATTAAAAAATAAGTCACGGGATTTTAAAGGATTTCAAATAATTTTATCGGCGACCAAAATATTTTCACGACTTTTGAAGGATACCAGAGGATTTTAATGAGATTTCCAAAACTTTAAAATGTTTAAGAAGACATGCAAAGATTCCAAAGAATTCTAAAGGATATTAACGGATATTAGGAGATAGATAGGGTTTTCCGAGGATTTCTTAAGATTTTAGAAGGTTTAACGGAATTTTATGAGAATTTAAAGGTTTTTATATGTTTCTGAAGTATTTAAACAAATTTTGAACTTGCATCTTCGGAAATTTTAATAATATTTTGAAAATTTGAAGGGATTTAGGAGATTTGAGAGGATTTCAAGGGATTTCGAATGATGTCAAGGTTATTCGCGGATCTGAGAAGATTTCGTGGGGTTTCAAAAAGAGAGGAAAAACTAAAAAAATTCCTAATTGTCAAAAATAATAGCTGATTGATGAAGAACTGATCTTACTAACTATAGTACTGCATGAATATTATAACTTTCTCTACCACTCAGAGAAGAAGTTGGCTTGAAACAAAAGCATTGTTCTCTTGCCTGTTTTGTTTTGAACGAAGTGAATATATTTTTTACACAAATTATTTGGCTGCAAGAGTAGGTGAAGTTTGTCGCATAAGGAAAATTTTTGCTGCAAATGGATTCCTGTTGAGACAAATGAAAATCCTCTCAACCTTAAATTTAAGAGGAAATTCCATTTACTTCAAAAAACATCCTTTTGTCACAAAAGGAAATTTCTCTGAGTGACTAAATCGAAATTTCATGAGAATAAGTATAGTAAAGCCTTTGATTTGCTTTTATATAAATATTTGGAAGGCTAAAAAATCTGCTTTTCATCAATTTTACTATTTTCTCATCGATTTATTTGATATAGTCTACACTATATGAATTTAATATGCATATTCATAGATTTAACCTTTTAAAAAAAGCCTTAGAGGCTTTACTGTGTATTTTAATTTCTGAAGCACAGTGAATTTTTTAGGCTACCTCTATTTTCACGTTTTTCATGATTTATTCTGAAAATATTGCTTTTATTCCAAATATTCTGCAGCAAAATTGTGTATATCGTAAGAATACAAATTTTTTGTAAAAACATTTTTTGATGAAATGATTCTTTTTCGAAAAAATATACCAAAAATAGCAATCAAGCTGATCTTTCATGATTTTGGTCAAAACACGAACTGTAACTTGAAACTATTGTATTTTAGAGCAAAATATTATTCACAAATAAATTATATCTCAATAATTCACACATTTTCTCTGCGATAATTTTTTTCTGTGGTCCATAATTTCGGAGTGACAATAGATTTTACGAATAAAATAAAAAGTTCCTTGTAGTTTTTCAAATTTATGAAGAAAGGGGTTGATTTTTCATGATGCACTTTTATAACAGTCTTAAATATTTACAAAAAATACAACTATTTTGTATTCAACATTTTTCTTCACAATCAATCGTTTGAAAAAAATCAATTTCAATTATATAACATTTTTTACCGATTTAGGCCGATACCATAAAACTTAAAAATCAGTTCTGAATTGCCTTTTTATGCAGGTTTGAACATGAAAGTAAGTTTCACGACAAAATCAAATTAAAAAAAAATGCACGTCAGGTTCTGGTTCAACAAATGTTATACTCCGTTTTTGCGGGTTTTTAGGCACCTACTATTAGGAAAAAAATCGCTAGCTAAATCGCTGACATGATCGCGCAGCCGATTTTCAAGAAGCCTTTTCAATGAGCCCCATATACATATAAGGGTAGGGGACAGAGAACTGTGCATGGAGCAACTGTGCATTTTTTTTTACGGTATCATTGTTTAGGTGTCCTGGTTTTGAGTAGGAGAACTTCATGCTGTTATTTTCAATGTAAAATAAATGAATCTAGGTTCCCACCAGCGATCTCATTGTAGTACCACTCTAGACTGTTTTTTCTGAGTCTTATAATACCTGTCTAAGCAACACAGGTGAGAGCAACACGTGTATCTCGTGTCCCATATAAATTTCTTGATTTGGCCTAGTCTCTCAAATGCTAGATATTTTTTTTTGGCTTTTATTGCGTTGGTTTTGTGCTGTGACACCTGCTAGGATAAGTTTTTGCTCCTGATGTTGTGATTTTCTGTCAGAATTCTAACCGGTTTTGTGTCTTTCTGAAGAAATTGTGGTCATGAACAGACATCTTTATAAATTTGGCATTGCCAAATTAGCAGTATTACGCTGGAGGACCGTCAGCTCTCTCCACTGGAGGTTTAATCCCTTCTAAAAGAAAAGCGGAATGAACAACTTTCGTTTGAAACTCAATCCTCGTCAAGAAGCGAATCCAAAACACGACAAAAATGCCCAGCAGATGGATCGAATAACACAAACCTACGAAGCCTGGTAAGGCTTAGTAACTTGCAGCAGAGAATGAAGTCGTTAACCAGGATGTCTTATGTCAATCTCCTTAGGGCATCAATCTTCGCATCTCATTCTGGAATGCTCAAGGCCCTTCCAATTTTTCTGATATTGCAAATTACGTACTTATTTCGGACATCATTTGCCTGTGCGAGACATGGGTAGCTTTACCGAATTTGAAATCTCCTGATTGGATCCCTGATCACATCGCTATTGTGAGTAATGCACAGCGTTCTGCTGAAGGTGGTCGCCCCAGTGGGGTTTTTGCAATTTTCGTAAACAAATCTGTATTCAACTTTGAAATTTTATTAATTTCCTCTACATGTATTTTCGTTAAATTTTGGTGACGGGAATTTTCAATTTATTTTGGGTAATGGGTACTTTAAACCATCTATGGATGTTAAGCTGTTCGAACAGACATTTGAGAAGGCCCTTTCCGAGGTTTTATCATTTTGTCCAGATTTTCCAATGTTTTTAGGAGGCGATTTTAATGCACGTATCGAGTGGTGAATTGATGATCATAAATGGGAGATTTCCTAAAGATTTTCCAAGGAATTATACTGTTCTTGGATTTGAGGGTATGAGTGTTAACGATCTTATTGCGTGTAACATTGGCTCAATAGACTTGATTTCTAATTTTGAAGTACTGCAATTACCTACGATATCCGACTATCTCCCGGTTCGCGTTGATATTGCGTATTTCATACGGATGGACACAAGTGTTAATAGAGACTCATTTTTATATAATAAAATAATTTGGAATGCAAACCGTAAATTTGACTAAATGCACGAAATGACTATTTCTGAAAACTCTGTGTACTCCAATCGCAAAACAAGTGCCCTAAATAATAATTTAATTGCCACAATCTCAACTGTCGCCGATAAGTTAGATTTACATGCAAAGCCTCAATGGCGTATAAGATGGAATTCGCAATGAATTTTTCAAAAACCTTCCGGAAAATTGGATACTGGTACTTGAGTATGAGCAATTTTTTGACGGTCAATTAAGCAAAATCAAAAGTAATGGTATACCAAAAAGGTCGGCCATCTAAATACAAAATCTTCTACGCACAGACTCAGCTAGAAGTAATGAGCGAATTCGTCTATCTCGGAGCTAAAACATCAGATTCCGGTCGTTTTCATAAAGAGTTCATAAAAAGAATGTCTGTTGCGAATATTGTTATGTGTGCTGTTTCAAGAATTTTATTTGCAGCTAAATCTAATGCCTGGCAAACTAAGACTACCCTTTTTCGTAGCCCCACGCTTCGTGTTGTCGATGAAAACATACATTTTTTTCTGAATAATTTTTGTGACTATCTCTGCCGTTCCGACTATGAAAGATCCCTCCATTCAAGTACTCTCAAAGTCTACCCACAACTTAAACTCTATCCGGACTTTCAATTATATCTGCATCTCAGATTACCTTTTTATATAATTTCTATTATTGCTCAACTAAGACTCCTAGGCTCTATCATGGGTTATATGCATTTTGGGGAATATACATTTCCTTACAAACCTGCTAGTCTCTGCCCCATATGTGACCTTTCTCTAACAGAGCATCTTTATCATTTACTAACTATTTGTCCTGCCTACTCATTCTCAAGAATATCAAGCTTAGGTCAGCCAGCAATCACGACAGCTAATAGTCAATATTCGCTAAGTCTTTTAAACTCTAATTGTCCACGCTAGCTGCGTAAAGTTGCATTGTACATCCGTCAGATTCTAAAAATTCCAACATTCATTCTGGAGACATGATTGTTTTGATACTCTTCAACAATTTCTCCTTCATACAATTTTTGTAATCTACTTCATTCTATTCTGCTGTTCAATCTGGCCGCATAGGATTACTTCTTGTTCATATTTGTATCGTATATTTTTACTCATTTGTATCGATCTTAGGTTGAAAACCAAATTATTGAATAATAATAGAAAATTTTTTTTCTAAATAATACTTTTTTTATAATAAAAATTCGACGTGCACAGCTGGCAGTATCCCATATTTGCACGTAAACCATTGATAGGGTACCATCTGTGCACGTAAAAATGTCGACGTGCAGAGACGCTAGCCAACTAAGGCTTCACGCGCACCGACGGAACACTCGCAACTTTGCACGTGCACATATGGTACGCTCTCAACTGTGCACGTGCACATATGGTACGCTCTCAACTGTGCACATCTCAATTATTACCATCAAGTTTTCAACTTACAAATCCACTCGGACAGATGGGAGACTCTCAACTGTGCACATCTTTATTTTGGTTGGCTATAACTGTGCGCGCGCACAGTTGGGCGTGTGATCATCTGTGCACGTGGACTTGTAAGTGAACAAGATGATCGTAATTATTAAGACGTGCACAGTTGGCAGTCATCCCATCTGAAAATTCCTGTACAGGAACCTCGGAGGATCCTGAGCACGCTCCTGTACACGAACGTGCACAGGTAATCTTGACAGTTTCTGTGCAGGAATTTGGCGAAGGAAACTGTATATGATCCACCATTGGTAAGGTGCCATCTGTGCACGTCGAAATTTTAACTTGCGCAGTTGAGAGTGTCCCAAATGTGCACGCGCACATATATGACAATCCCAACTATGCACGTCGACATTTTGACGCAATGAGATGGGCTGGTGCACAGTTGTGCCTGTGGCCAACGTGTGCACAATTCTACCCTTTCCTATTAGAATGGGCCAAAAATACCAAAGATTTAAACATTTTAAATCGCTTGTGCTGAAAAATGGCTGTGTTATTAAAAATAGAAATCTCTGATGACTTTGTGAAATCAAAAATGATCCTATGATTTCACAAGAAAGTCCAAATGTTTAATTTTCAGTATTAAAAAAAATTTCCCTATGACTTCGAAAATTATGCTAAGATATAATGTACAGTTCGTGGAATTAAATGCTAATAAGAAATTGAAATGCACAAAATAAACCTTTCAGGTTAGGATTTTTTTCAATGAGTGGAAACTACATGTTTTGAAATTAGTTAATAATATTTTAAATTGGTGAAATTTTTCATTTTATTCTAAAATTTGGATTTAAAAGATCTATTTAGAATTTTATAAAAAATAAGGCTTAATATCGAATTGAGCTGACAGTTTTCATTTTTTCCTACTGCGTGGCGCTCGCAGCACTAGTTCAGAGGATTGCCCGGCGCTGTCTTTATCTCGCTGGATCGTTATTCAACGTCCGTATTTCATGTTTTTTTATTCGATTAAAAAAATGTTTGAGCTCATTTCGACACCGTAGAATCATTTTCGATTTCAAAAAGTCATTAGAGGTTTTATTTGCAATGACACTTAGCAACTTTTCAGTAATAGCGAATTCCGATTTTCTAGACATTTTTATTTTCGAACCACCGTGATGTACATATTATATAAATTTAACTTATTTTCAACATTTTTATTTTTCAGAAAATAGAAATACTTACCAATCTTAGAAAATGAAACCGATAACATGGCCAACATTTTTGATCTCCAGTCTTTGCATAATGATAGCTGCTCCAGCTTCATTTAAAACCAAGGATTATGTCAACCTGATCTCAGACCTCTATAATCTTCACAAAGCCTCCTCTCTAACATCAATACATTTTATTGATCGTAAGGGTAAGTTTTTGTATTTATCAATCATTTTTTTTCAAGTAACTGCATATATCTAAGCCTTCTCTTTTTATTTGTTTTTTAATAAATGAAAAAAATGGGAGGTAGTAATTCAAATTGTTGAAATATTGTTATGCTATTTTAAAAATTGGCTTTGAGAGTACTATTTAGAATGCAATAAGCAGCTATAAGTTTTGATTTTCCCCACTGCGTAGTGCGTGAGATACTATTGCTGCAGATTCACCACCACTGTCTTAATGTGGCCCTGTCGTTCTTAAGCATCCGCGCTCCGTATATTAAGTCGAATACGTGCAGCAAAGACAAAACTTATTAGTCGAATACGCATAGCAAGAAGAGAAATTACGTGTTTGTAATTTGGTCATTTTTATGTTCTCGATGTTCCACTGTAACTATATATAGAATCGCATACAGTACCCTCCCACTTATCGCGAGAGTCCGGGACTGGGATTCGCGTTAAATGAGTTCTCCCACCATATCAAAAATCTTTCTCCCCTTGCGCTCTACCCTCATATCTGATTGGTTGAGAAAATTGAATCTGTTAGAAAAAGTTCATGTACAAAATTTGACAAGTTAGGAAACAAGTAGCAGAGTACATGAAGAAGTTATCATGTTAATTTTACATACTAATCCTGGAAAACTTTATGGGATATTACAAGTTTTATTCAAAAAAAAATTTTAAATTTAAGAACTCTGGACTGGATAGGCATGTAAGTGTTTCCACATGAAACAATTTGTGTTGAATTTGTATTTGTCTAGAACTGATAGACATTCATAAATTTAAACTGACTTATTAAATAGGTTACATTGAATGTCAGCATTTTTTGAAAAGTCGGTACTGGGATCAAAGCAAGTAGTGTTAGAGGGTTGTGTTTTTTTTTTTTTTTTTTTTTGATTTGTAGAGTATTTTAGGTCCAATTTTTATGAATAATTATCTGAAAAATAGTGTACATTCATAGTTATTGAGAAGCCCAAAAAATTTTCTTGTTTTAGGGCGTCACTGAGAAAATATATTATTCTTGGGAACCTTCTTGTATACGCGGACATTTACCTACTGCCGTGAACCTTCCTGGAACATTTTTTGGAATTCTCCGATGCTACCATTGGAATATTCCAGGAATGTTTAGGGAAATTTTTGTGTCATCCGGGCAATAGTACTGATGTCACTACATATCAGAGTCCAGGAACGAAGCCAGAAACGATTATCTCTCAATGGTTAGAGGTGTTAAAATCATACTTTTGACAATGTCTAATACAAATATTTAATGTACCTCTTTGACTAACTTCCTGATATTTTTTCTATAGTGATCCTCTTGATTTTTCCCAATCTACTGCAGTGTGGTTACCCTTACTTGAAATCCTCGTTTTATACTTTAGAGCTACCTCTATCCCTGACTTGTTGCACTGTTCTTTCGTAAAAATATTTCTTCGGCGAATTTGTCCTTTACAAATTAAAATATAATTGATAAGCTTTTTCATAAGTTATTTTGGATCTGAAGAATATCAAATAAATTTTCAAACATAAGAAACGCAGTGGTTAACCTTCCAGCACCGGCAAATGACCTTTTTTCCAGGCCACCTGGCAGAGCGAATAGATGGACTTGGGCGACTAGATAACTAGGTAAAGCGTTCCTTCAAGGAGAAATCTGGTACGCAGATGGGTATAAAGGAGTGGTAGGGTCAGGAGCAGGAATCGATTACAACGCGCGAAGAAGGGGAATAGAGATCCAACTTGAGAGGCATGTCACTGCTTTTCAGGCGGAGGTCCTGGCCGTCCTTCGCTGTGTGAAGACATAATTAGAAGAGAAAGCTGCTGATAGACAGATTACAATCTGCTCGGGCAGCCAAGCGACATTAACTGCAGTTGGTAAACGAGACGTAACATCAGAGCTGGTTTGGGAATGCGAGATGGATTAAACTGAATTGCTGAAAAGAACAACGTGGCTCTTATATGGGTTCCTGGTCACACAGGGATCAGGGGCAAAGAAAAGGTTTACTAATTGGCAAATAGCGGTGCAGCAAGTAAATACATAGAATCGGAAACGGTACTGGGACTAGCGTCTTGCTCCAACCAGATGACCATCAAAAGCTGGATCCAGACGAGGGCCCATGAATGCTGGAAACAAACCCAGGGCTGCCGACAGGCGAAAGTCATCGTGGGCTATACATACATACCCAGAAAAGACATAAGGAAAGTGGTTCAGATGCTTACAGGGCACAACCACCTGAACTATCGCATGCACAAAATAGGGTAGAACCCCGTGAACGATATTAGCCAGGCTCAGGCAACGAAGCCTTGGAGTCCATTTCATGAAACCTGAGGAAATTTTTAAGCGATCAGTGGTTGACACACTAGGCTTCACCAAGAGGTCTGAGGTCAGCTACTGAGAGCGAATAGTTAAGGGTTAAGGGTTTCTTAAGTCGATCACGTGATGTTTTTACTCACAAATTTATTTTCGAAAAAGATTATGAGAAAGACAATTTCTAACAGATTAACCTTCTTATGTAACAAATTACATAATTGGCATATAATTTCATTTAGAAAAAGTCAGTAAATGTAATTAATTGAATTATTAAGTTAGATAAAGGTAGTTTTTATTACTTTGAAATTCATTTTAGGTCTCTGACTATAAGTTTTAAAATATTTTTGTTGTTGTGAAAACAGAAATTATTTTAATTGTTGTAGCATTGTTCATATCCGGATTCATTTCACTTGTTCCTTATTTTTTTTCTACATATTATATGTACATACGCATAATACATAGAATTTTGTAAAAAAAAATACTTTAGTATGTAAAGCTATATATTTTCTTACACTATTCAAATGTATAGAATTTGCATTCAACAGTCCTAAATAATCCTTTTCAATGTTTCCCAAACAGCTTCCTTGTTGACGCCGGTAAGATCGTCGTTTTCCGGCGGCGGCAGCGTAGACTCTACCTACAAAAAACAATGTATTGCAAATTGGTTAAATTAATTAAGTGTATGAACGGCTTGCTAAATCTCGGACCTCCTCACCCATGACCAATATCATATAGATACAAGGATATCCTGTCTCCAGACAGTTCCTTTCTACTCCTAGGGCCAAAGAATCAGCGGAAAAACACAACCCCACGGCGGGCTTTCATTCTTTGTAATTACTTCACTGACTTCACAAAAATCAAAAGAAGGGGGAAAACACTAGACAAATCATATCGCGAGCGCGGCACAAACGAGACCTGTGTCCCAATCTAGCTTCTTTCACGGACTCTGTCGGTCTCTCCCAGTGAAAGCCAAAACCAGACCTAAAGACAAGGTTCAAAATTTGCGCCAAATTATTATCACTTTAAAAATTGCAACGCGTTGACTTTAGTCTTAGAAAAATATCACAAGTGCCCGGCACGAAATTCGAAACAAAACTGAAAAGAGAAAGCTGGATACCGCCCAGCCAAATCGAGCGCGTCACCATAAAAACAACACTGTCACTCTCCACCCGCTGTCGTAAGGTCCCGTGCGACAAACACTAAGACAAGTGACCACGCTGAACCATAGCGTCACAGACAAACTCCCAACAATCATAAAGCCTATCATTGGATAGTAAACATTTCCCAATCATAAACCTATTTAAGATTTCAACTAAATCGAATTGAATAGGTTAAAAAAGTATCAACATTCCTCTAGACCGGGTACACAACTGAGTGAACCTAATGCGTCAAAATCCATTTTTGCACTGAATCTTTCCCCGATTTAATATTTCTTCTCACGAGCGTATTTGTTGATTTTTGTCAACAAACTTCACAACTGTTTATCGTGAAAATGAAAGTTCCTGTTAATTGTTTTTCAAGTTTTTGATCAAATTTTCTACAAAGTTTTTGATCAATAAATGTAATTGAACTGCGTCGTCAACAAATTGTTATTTTGAAATTACTTATAATTTTATTAAATTATTTTATTAAAAACTTATAGTTCTCCCATTATGTTTTTTCTCATGCTTTATTTCTTCCTGATGAGTATTATGCGATATTAAAATATTTAATTTTACCTTAAATTAATTTGTTTAGATGTCTCCCAGATGGATACTATTTTCAATATACAAATCTTGTTGTCGAGAGCAAGAATTATGACAGTTACTCTAAATTTGGAAGAAGGCTTCTTGCCAAATGATTATACCAAAAGCTTGAAGTATGTTAAAAAGCCAATGAATGTAATTTTCATCACTTGCGAAAGTGACGTGAATAAAATGAAAGAATTATCGACAGAACTAAGTTTCTATGGAGTTATAAATCTGATCCTATTCATGAAAGTATTCAATTCTCCTCTAATTAACTCTTGCATGAATCCAGTTGGCAATCCATTTCCTCTAAGGGAAAATTTTTCATTTTTTGTAAAATGCTATGAAGACTTTGGAGTTCGAGAATGGCACGCTTTAAATAAAAATCAACTGGCAATTTATGAAAGGGTTACTTGGGAACCAACAAGAGGACTTGTTCTTAAATCAAAAAAATCTGCCCGCTTCGCGGGCACATTCTCATGGCGCGCTTCGCGCGCGGCTCGCTTCGCTCGCAAGCTTGAGCGCGCCTAGGGCGCGCGACTGTTGGATCTCGCGCTTCGCGCTCGATCATATATTTATCTCGCGCTTCGCGCTCGATTATGTATTCACCTCGCGCTACGCGCTCGGGCGTATTTGCATCGCGCTTTACGCTAGGCTCCTCTAGATTTTTGAACTTCGTGTTCGACTTCGATGAAAAGAAAAAGTTTGTTTGCAAATATTATAAAATTATCAAAACCTCTACATATTAAGTGATTGTTAAATTTGCTTTTATTTTAGACTGAAAAGGAACTTTATTTACTCAAGGTTCTATCGACCTTAAGGAACACATTCTCATCCAGACACTCGCGCTTCGCGCTCGATATTTGATTTGAAAATCATTTGAACCGTATGATAGAAACAAAAAAGTTGGAGCGCACTTATGGCGTGCGATTTGGTAAATACACTGAGCGCGCACTTTGTGCTTCGTGTTATATGTTCTTCATATACAAATTACTAAATTTGTATTTGATTTCAAATGAAAAGTAATGATATTATTGAGGCGACAAATTTTATTAGTTAACATTTTATTTTAGCTTGTGCCGTTTATCAAAAAAGTTAATTTTTTCATTTTGAATATATTCTTACCACAAAAATTGATTACGGGTGTGTAAGTCTTTTTTGAATGCACAATTTTTGTTCATTTATATGTTTTCGTACCTTGCATTGTTTTTTCAAAACTTTTATTTTTTTTACTGTCAATGTTATTTTCACGAATAAAACAAAAACCACGCATCCTATCGAAACATGAGTCACAATAAATTTGTACCTCTTCCATGGATGAACAAATTTTGTTTCGGTCATTTTTTCGTAGCTGGTAATATTCGTCTGAAAATTTGATTTTTCTATTTTCAATGCTGTTTTTTACGAATAAAACAAAAACTACGCGTCATATCAAAAAGTGAATGACAAGAAATTTGTAGATCTTTTTTAGGTGCACAATTTTGGTGAGATGATCTTTTCTGGTATCTTGCATAGTTTTACAGCAAAATGGCTTTTTTGATTTTTCATTAATTTTTTGTGCGATAAAAATTTGAATTTTTTATTTTTCGAAAAATTCAAAAAGTTGTCATGAAAATATTATAGGGTGTTCAGGAATCAACGTTTTTCTCCTCTTGACTTTTTTTCATATCGTGCGTTTTTCGGCTTAAAATGTTCATTTTCGTTTGTTTTTTGGAAGTTTGAAAATGCTATAACTCCAGTAATTTTTTTTTTATCACGAAAAGTCATAAGAATATTTTGTTCGTCATTTTGCGTACTAGTAATAACCGTACATAGAATTTTCAAATCTTCCAAAAAAGTGGTCTCAAAAATTTTCAAAATGTGCTCACTTTTTGGATTTTAATCCAAAATAGCTGGTTAACGAACTCGTTCTCTATTTTTCGGCCATAAAAAAGTGTGCCAAAGCTCAATCAAATCTGATCATTTTTTCGAAAGTTATCGTGGCTACAGACAGACAGACAGACAGACAGACAGACAGACAGACAGACAGACAGACAGACAGACTACAGACTACAGACAGACAGACACCTTCGTAAAAATCGTTTTTTCTGACTCAGGAGGTCTCAAAACGTGGACATTTGATGAAAACCGACTATGTCAAATTTTACATAAAACCAATACCTTCTCATTAGAATGAGAATGTAAAAATTGATGCAAAGCGTTAACGATATTCTGAATGGGAAAGTTCTGCGCATAGAAAGACTTTCGGTAAGATAACTAATTTCGGAAATATCTTTTTTTATAAAAGTTGCTACCGGGTACGGAATGTTGATTTCAAAATTCCAAGTTTTTTCCCGTCCAATTTTTCAAAAATCGCAGACCTCACATTCACAGTCCCAATTCCAGCAATAAGTTTGAAGATCTTCAAATATTAAGGCTTTCAACTTGAAGTTTTTCTCTAATGTTTAAAGTCCAATTCGAGTTTCAGTATGGTTTACAAATACTCCAATATTACATTGATTGAATGAATATATTTGTTAATAGATAAACCATAAATTCCATAAATATTTAAATGATTTATCGCTCGCCGTTGAAATCGCTGGAAATTTTACGACAAAAAATGTTAAAATGGAAGAAAATGTTGGCATTGGGTTTTGGAACACAAGCAGCAAAACATGGTCAGGTACTATGGGCCGAATTGAAAATAATAAGATTGATATTATAGATTCTGTTGGACATGATGCAAGACTTTTTCTTTTGGCTGATTCCACTATATATCTACAATTATTCGAAGTATGCCTTTGCATAAAAAAGCCAATATCTGAGGTAGGAGTTTTGTGGTCTGGTTATTTCAAGGTACACGAAATTATAATATTAAAATAAATAATTATATTGCAGTCAGTTTTCAGAATGATCATAAACATTGAAAAATTGTTCAGCAAAAGTGACCATCATGAAACATCAATGCTAAATAGTTCCTTAAAACATCTCTGTGTCTCTTTCTTGCTAACTGTAAATAGTTAATATTTTTCATGTAATAAAAATCAGCCATCAAAACTCATAACATTTATTTTTAGCCATTTACGTACAAAACATGGTGCGCTTTGACAGTGTCTCTTATAGTCATAGTGCCTCTTCTTACATTCTTGAGGTTCAAAGTAGAAAATGGCTCATACCACGGTGGCATTTCGCAAAATTTCCTACATGTTTGGGGATGTCACGTTCAACAAGGATTACCAGGTATGAAAATATAGATTATTAAGCTAAATATCAACTAATATATTGAATACACCATCTTCTTATTAATAAAATTGGCCTTATTAATCCTCTGCAGAATTTCCGAAAGCTTTAGCTCTGCAATTATTTTATTATTCAACTTTCCTTTTTGGATTCTTGATTTTTGCGATCTACTCGGCATCTTTCGTAAGTGAACTGACTATACTTCAGGAAAAATTACCTTTCAAGTCAATCGAAGAATTTTTGAAAGACAGATCCTATAAGTTAGCAGCAGGTTCTTTCCTTTATGATCTTAAAACGACAGTAAGTATAACTGGGCGAAAAGAGGAATATATATTGAAATAAGAGCTTCCGCTTGAATAATCGGTCCAGATACTCTGTTTGTTGCTTGATTAAACCATTCAAAGACAGAAGCATCCAAAAGCACATCACTGTTTTGTAACAAAACACTTGCAGCAAAGCACTTCAAGTGGGAAGCACACACTTTTACGTAGCGCTAATGCATGACGCATTATGCTGTTTCATAACCAGACTTACGACAAAGTTATTCAACAGAATATCACTTTCTTCTATCAATATTAGTTTAGCTGTACACAAAAAGCACAGTTTTCAAAATACTCACGTCAACACTGGATAGTTCAAGTGTACAAAAAGGTGCGATCGAATTCGAAACGATGGTGTCAAAACGATTGTCTTCCCATGAAAAGTCATACTTCACGTTTGAAAACGATCATACTCTCTCTGCCTATCAAATACTTCTTACTCATCTCTGTTTTCTTTGTCGGATACACCTATTAGGTAGCTACGACAGCGCCATCAATTTGGGACTATTCAGGAGAAGTATGAATTCCATTTAACTATTAACAAGATATTTTATAATAAATAATTAATTTCAAACTGCAGTATCACATTTTTGATTAAAATGAATTGATATTCACTGCTCTTTTTCATTATTATTGCGCCAATAACTCCGAGATACTACTTCGCGACATATATTCGCGTGTCAGATGGCGCTGTTGTCAAGGTCGAAGATTTGCATTGCTACAGGCTTATTTGATCGCACCAATTAATCCGATCGGTACCGTCGGCTTCAGTTCACTTGAGGCATCGGAGTCCCACTGCTGGTCGACGCAAGCTCGTCATCGTGTCTATTCGCTATGCAAACGTGTTCGCTTCCCGCTTCGAGTGAACTGACGCAACGGCATGACGCAGCTACATAGGTAGGCCGTTAGGGTACAGTGCCTTACCGCAACGCTCCTGTTTTGTCACGCCTGAGTGAACGCTGCGCATCCCTCCGCAGCTCATCTTACCCATACCCACTGCGCGGCGTCAATTCTCGGAAGAACACAATCCAGGGCAACTAAATCCAATATTGACTGTATATATATATGACGGAGACAATGGAAAAAATATATATTTTGTATTTGCTCGTGCTGCACCAGCAAATGTTTACTTTCTGCGAATAAATAAACGCGTATTTTCAATTCAATTTTTTCAATAAAAAAAAAAGATTATCGACAAATTTTTAGATCTTTTTGTGAGGAGCAAATTTTATCCATTCATTTATTTTGTATCTTGTGGCTTTTTTCAAAAATTTAATTTCTTTATTTTTATTGAGAACGTTTTTTCCCGGAAGGGTAAAAAATGATTATTTCATGGCTGTGCCTTCGGCCTGATCTTTGAGATCACCCTTGCCTCTTCCCTCGCGAGATATACGTGTGTTTTGCTCTCCTTCAACATTTTCATTCATTTAACTGGCCCTTGACTCTTTTGGAACTTCATCCTAAAGTTGCCTCCAATTTCCTTATGTGGCAGCTAATCCCGAACCTAGTGCGAGCTTCAGTGCAATTCAGTGTATTCGAGCCGACAAGGAATCAAGTCAGGTCAGGTCTCGGGAAAACGAGAGGTAATGGATTCTTACCTTTTGGGGGAAAAACGTCGTTATTTTATGTCCGATGTCACGAAAGTTATTAATAATTCTAAAACAAATTGAAAAAGAAAGCAAACGTATAAGAAATGAAACGTTCAACAATAAACACATCGTATAGAAAAATAAGTGTTCTTTATGATAAATATAATTACTATAAAACTTTAAAACTTTAAAAAAATGGTTTTACAGAGGATCGAAAGAATCCTGAAATATATTCTTTTCTCGTGATTTGGTCTCTTGCACTTCTTCTATATTTTAAAACTTAACTATCTTCCATAAGGACAGTCTTTGCGACAAAGGCTGATTTGTAGCAGATATCATAAAAGTCTTCTGTTTCGAGAAAATAATCCCCTAGGTATTTGTTCCTGAAGCGCCCCAGTTCATCACATTCACAAAGCATGTGATGAGCTATCTCCTACGAAAATCACACTTTTGACATCGAGGGTTGTCTCTAATCTTCCTGACGGTCAAGTTTTTCCTCAGTCGACAGTGTCTATTAAGCATCCGTACTACGATATTAATTTGCCTTCATTCCATGTTCAAGAGTTTATTAGTCCGCTCAGTGCATGTACCAGATATAAAATTCTTAGAAAGAACCATTTTTCTGTTTCTCTTCCAATATCTTGCATGCTCGTCCTCGAGCCTTTTACCGATTAGATGAATTAAGATATGCCGATATGTACGAGATACCGCAGTAGGGCTCCGCACCAATCAGGGCACGTAAAGCTCCATCTTAGCCAGTGCATCTGCTTTCTCATTCCCTTCAATATCTTCATAGCCGGGAACCCAGACCAAACTGAGCCAGTTCTTAGCGACAACCTTAACAAGACCTTGAAGGCAACTCCAGACAAGGGAGGTCCCAGAAGTACCCGACATAACAAAGAAAACACAAAAAATTTGAAAAAATACCTTTATTTCTCAACGTAGTCTCCTTTTATCTCGATACACTTTTCCCAGCGATGTTTAATAGCTTCTATACGCTGTTTATAGTGAGAACCGTCGAGCTCCTCGAAATAGCCATTAACCGCAGACTCCACCTCTTTATTGTTAGCAAATCTTTTAGCACCGAGCCATTTTTCCAAATTTGGAAAGAGAAAATAATTCGAAGGGGCTAAATCTCGCGAATAGGGTACGTGAGGAAGCAATTTGGATTTTAAGTCATTGATTTTGGCCACTGCGATATCGGATGTGTGAACTGATGCATTGTCTTGATGAAATAACACTTCCTTTTTCACCAAATGCGGCCGTTTTTTTTTTATTTCAGCACTCAAACGCTGTAATAAGTTTGCATGATACTCGCCGCTGATTGTTTTTTCATTTTGAAGATAATCAATGCAAATTATCCCACGTGAATCCCAAAAAACGGATGCCATGACCTTGCCAGCAGATGAAACTTCTCTTCGCCTTCTTTGGAGCCGATTCAATCAAGCTGAATTTTATCCTTCACAATCCTTGAACTAGTTCTAAAAATAAGTTTAGCAAAAAATGAAAAATGCTATATAACTTTTTTCCCAGAGATATAATCTCAGGGGTGCGCCTCTCGTAGTTCTCAAAATCAGACGTATTTTGGTTCAATAATTGTCGCAATTTCATATCTCTTAAAATGCTCATCCCAGAGAAACTTAAAAAACAAATAATACGTGTTAATTAATTTGTCACAAGTAGAGATTTGAAGAGGTAGCCCAAGTTAAAATAAAATAATTAAGTTTTTCATTGTCACGTTTCTACTTTTAGGATCCAATATGGATAGGAATGAAAAAGAAGCTCATACAGAGAGACCAATCACCAAAAAACGATCAAGATGCTTTAAATCTGGTAAAAATCCTAATAAAAAAATCTGTTTATACAAAATCTTTGTTTCTAAAATCTATCTGTTTGATGTTTAACTTTGTCTAGTTTAACTCATTTTATTACACGTATATTTGAATAAGTCGCTCCAGAAGAAATTACTGTGCTATTATGTTTTGATATTTTCTTTGCCGCCAAATTAACTCCTAATCGGTTTAGATTTGCAGTGAAAACATAGCATTGCTCGAAAGTGAAATAGGTTTACCTTTTCTGACTGTTAATGCAAAAATACCGTGCAGTTTGGTGAAAATTGACCTTCAACGCTTCGTAGCTTACCGTATGTACTTGCCTAAGAACAGCCCGTACAAACAAGCTATTAATTATCAGTAAGTACTCCCTCAATTTTTGTCAGTTAAAAGAATAAAATCCTGCCCGTGATAGAAGAAATATTTATAATATTGTACCCTTTATTATGTAGTATTCGCCCCTAAGAAACAACATTTTTGAATTTCGTTTACGAAACCCCCACATTTCTTTAAGATTCTCAAAAATGATGTAATCAGGACCTTTGAACAAGTTTAATTTATTATGGGAAAGACTGTTTCCCTCGATATTTTGTGAAAAAAATCAGAATCAAACAATAAATACTGTCCAAACGATTGTCAGTAAGTTGAAAAAATTAAGAATTAGGCAATAAAGTATGATCTCATATTCTATTTTTGTTAGAAGTTGCATTGAAACAATTTTGAATTGTTCAAATTATTTAATGTTAATTAATCAATCTTCTACTTCATTCACTGTACAAATTCACGATATGCAGGGAAAATTAATATATGTACATAAATTATCTATTCTTGACAGGTGTTTTTAGGTGTCTTACATTCTGGATAGAATTTACAAAAATTTGTTCATTCCTCCATTTCATTCTTATGCGTTAACAGTTAATTTGTTTGTAAAGAAAAAATGTAGGTGTGACTATTATTAATTTATTATTATTATTATTTCTTTTCAAGGGAACGTCAATCTAACTTGTCTTTTTTTAAGTAAATGTAAAAAATGCGAGACATTTATTAGTCTAAACTGTCAAAATTGAACATTTTTTTAGAAATTGGCCCCATCAGATCCATTTGAAATGTCAGGATTGAACTAGAACATTTCATTTATTTTTACGGCAATTTCAAAAATTGGTTTTTCATTTTCAAAATATACAACGCATTTTCAAATGTAAATAAAACGAATTACAAAATATTGATAACAAAAACTATTTAATTTTATGTCGTACGAAATGTTTGCATAAGAAAAGGGATAACTAGGAGGATCTTATTTTATGACTAATATATATACAACCCAAAATACACGGTTTGAATTTCGGTATTAAGATACAATAATCACTTTTTTAGCATCACAAAACTCAGGGAAAATGGTATATTGAAACACATGAAGTCAAAGGTTCTAGACAGCAGCAGCAGCAGCAAAATTTCTTCGATGAATGCACCTACTGAACAAAAATATCAGCCTGGTACTGTTCTGGATATAGCATCACTTTTGGCGATGTTTTGTGGAAGCGTGGTTTTGTCTATCTTGATACTATTTTTCGAAATAGTTCATTTCACAGTTCTTCAGAAAAAATCTGTGCAAATTTCAACACATACTTGCCCTGGAGCCGCTCGAATTAGAATATTAAATTGATACATGAAATGTTACAATGTCTATCGAAGGATAAAGTATTTTGATATTTCTAGACCATCCACTTTATGTAATGTAATTTAAATGGAAGGTTGAATAATAATCCGCGTGTTATACTAATCGATAGTAATATATGTCCACCACTTACATTTTAATTTTTGTGAAATGGTATATAAAAAATAAATCACATAGAGTTATAAATAAATTGTTAACAATCAACGCTGATATTCAATAATGTAAGATTTTGATTATGAAAAAAATAAACATAAAGCAAAACCTTCATCAGAGCTATGATATGTTAACTATTCCTGATTTTTTGTTCATACGCAGACCCGAATGTCACTTTACGTGTTAGGTCATCTTTCCACACAATAACTTCTGTCGTATAAAATTACACTCAACTCTCGGATTCTGTCCCCCCGGTCTCGGCCTTCCTAGAACTGCTGGCCCACGCAGTTCCTTAGTGCGCAGGGCGAGAGTTGGTTGCGACTCTTGCCTCGGAAGGGCCGCAGTGCGCGAGTACTCAGTCAAGAATATTGCTCAATATGATGCATTACAATTGGAAATGGTTCAGGCGGCCCTGACTGTTTACGTTTGGATCCCCCGACTGGTGGCCAATGTTATTTGCAGGCAACCCCCGAAACTGGACTGAAACTGAGAGTTCGGTGTACATAGTGAAAATAACGACCTATCACATAAATCTCTGGCACGAAATAAGCTGGGATCCTTAATAGGAAATCTTTAAACGATATAGTCGATTTCGATTATCACGATTATCGTTTTCGCCTGCTATATGCGTGTGACATGATGCATCAGTGGGTTAGACAGCAATGGAACGTGTCACGATTTTTCGACAGCCGAGCAGTTGAAGTCATTGATCCCAACAGAGCCGCCGTGATCTTCGCTTGCTTGGATTGTACGGACGTTCATTGGCACTTATATAATAATAAAAATTAATAGTATTCATAGTATTTATCAAATTGAAATCTATATACTCATAGTCATGTGGTAACGAAAAATTCACCATTTAATTTAGAAATAACATTTCTTTTAATTTATAAAATAAAAAAAATTGATTACGGCAATATAATTTACAAATAAGATAAGTGTTAAACAGGAGCCAATTGTGATGAATTGAATTATAATTATATTCACAATTTTTTCGAAATGATAACGACGGCAGAATTTACCTGCAAATAAATTATGAGAAGTTCATTACTCGTTTCATTGCTCTATCATATATTTATCGCGCGCTTCGCGCTCGATTATGTATTCACCTCGCGCTACGCGCTCGGGCGTATTTACATCGCGCTTTACGCTCGGCTCATCTAGATTTTTGAACTTCGTGTTCGACTTCGATGAGAAGAAAAAGTTTGTTTGTAAATATTATAAAATTATCAAAACCTCTACATATTAAGTGATTGTTAAATTTGTTTTAATTTTAGACTGAAAAGGAACTTTATTTACTCAAGGTTCTATCGACCTTAAGGAACACATTCTCATCCAGACACTCGCGCTTTGCGCTCGATATTTGATTTGAAAATCATTTGAACCTTGCGTTCCACGCTCGGTTTTGTGCACCGTATGATAGAAACAAAAAATTTCGAGCGCACTTACGGCGCGCGATTTGGTCGTCGTGCTTCGCGCTCCGAAATACACTGATCGCGCACTTTGTGCTTTGTGTTATATGTTCTTCATATACAAATTACTAAATTTGTATTTGATTTTAAATGAAAAGTAATAATATTATTTAGGCGACAAATTTTATTAGTTAAAATTTTATTTTAGCTTGTGCCGTTTTTCAAAAAAGTTATTTTTTTTATTTTGAATATATTGTCATCGGCCACAGGCCATAGTTGAGAACCCCGTCACATCGCCACGCGTCTGTACGGTCCTCCACTTGCATTTTCGAGTCAAAATCAAAGTGAAAGGCCTGTAAGACTAAGTGTCGATTTTACGGTGTTTTGAAACGACGAGTTTGCTGACCATCTGATTCACGCTTTTGTCTCCAACTCTCCCCTGTCTCTTTCAAGGCCGACGGTAATGGCCGGGAAATTGCCGTAAGCCTGTCTGCAAGTGCCTAAGCACGTTTTCCTGTCATCGCTACGCTCCGTTAACCGGTCGATTCCTTTCGCCAAGTCACGTACGCCGGGCTCTGTCTTTCATTCCTAGCGCGCTGTCTCCTTTCCACTAAATTACCCTCCGTCTCTCTCCTTCGTCTTTCCTTCTCGCTCGGGCGTACTGGCCCCGGTGAGAGGGATCTCAACTGGCGGACGCGTAGCCAGAATTAATGTTAAGTAAAAAGAGATTTTAAATGATAAAAGTTCAATTTGGAAGACATGAAAGGGTCGGGAAATGTGTTGGAAAAAGGGAAAATTAGATTTATTAAATAGAAATTAAGTTTAAATGACCATTTTAAGGTATGGAGTAAAAGTTCTTTTATTATGTCCCCCCCACTTTACCTCTGACTACTTAATGTTAATTTTTAAGTTATAAGGAGAAATAATCGAACGGCCGTTCTAATTGACTTAGCTCAATTTGGTTTTCACAATATTAAAGCTTACTAGTTCCTAGGCGTAGGTTTTAAATTTTATTAATTTTACGTAGATCTACGTATTTTTAAAATTTAATTAAAAATTTATAATAAATAGGCATTTTCCGGCATAACATGGCCACGGCGCGTGAAGGCTCGGGTAGTGGGCCTAGCGGCTGTCCCCACCGCTCGGCTGCGACTCCGTTGCCGGATTTCAGCCAATCGGCCGGCTCGCCGTCGCTCCCACCGCTTCGGGACTTCCGTGTCGGGGTCGATGCGAGCCGAGAGTCGCGTAGGATAGTCAGTACTTGTACGAATTTCGGGAAGCCAGCAGCAGCCGCTCTGTCTTCCCTTCTCTGAATACAAATAAAGCCATGGAACCAACTTAAACTTTTTTGACTCGCTCATCTCGAGTGACGACCTTCGCGACCTCCCGCTTCCTATCACCGCGTTTTCAGTTTCCGGACTCTCTTCGTCGCAGACAAGTCTTTTACGCTTCCGGGTATTTTGGATTTCTCGCGTCGCCTAGTTTCGTGTTCGTGAATTAGGATCGTGTTTATTTTATTTTGAAGGCTACCCTTCCGGTGGCCCTTGCCGTGTTCCGCGCGCGTTCTAGTGTTTGCCTTGAAGGCTACCCTTCCGCTGGCCCTTGCCGCGTTTGGTGAGTGATTTCGTGTGGACTTTGAAGGCTACTCTTTAGTGGCCCTTACCGTGTTCGTGTATCCCGTTCAATATATTATCGTTGAAGGCTACTCTTTAGCGGCCCTTACCGCGTTCGCGTGCTTCGTGTCGGTGTTTAATTTTGAAGGCTACTCTTTAGTGGCCCTTACCGCGTTCGCGTGTTTCGTGTCGGTGTTTAATTTTGAAGGCTACTCTTTAGTGGCCCTTACCGCGTTCGCGTGTTTCGTGTCGGTGTTTAATTTTGAAGGCTACTCTTCAGTGGCCCTTACCTTGTTCGCGTGCTTCGTGTCGGTGTTTAATTTTGAAGGCTGCTCTTCAGTGGCCCTGTCGTGTAAGTGCTCGTTACATATCGTGAAGAAATTTAGAGTCCGACAAATTTCCCCGGGTCCGCGTGACCGACGGAACGCGAAAATCTTACGTGGGCCTAAACTAAACCTAGGCCTTCAGGCACTGCCAACTTCCTCCCCATTTTCCTTTCCTTCCAACCTCCCCCCCCCCTCCCAAACAAAAACAAAGTCGACGCACTCGTCGCATATCTACCTCCTTCCATCCCCGCCTCCCTATATGGACGGCCTGACTGCGTGGAAGAAACTCGTAAAGGGGGACATCAAGAGGGTATACCTCCCCCCCACCAGCCAGCACAATTTGCCCCAGGGCATGGGAGGATTGGATGCATGGTTAGCATCCCAATCTCAACGCACTCCCGCTCCCCGTCCACCCCCGCGTAACTAAACAGGTTCTGGCAGCCGCCGACATTTCCTTCCTTCGGGCGGGGGGGGGGGGGGGGGGGGCCCTACCTCTCGCTGTCAAGAGAAATTCCCGTCCTTGCTTCTTGTAGTCATTCCCTCCCATCATATCCGGTATCATTGATACGCCCCCCCCATACAACTCCTCACTGCCTATCTCCCCCACCCACGATCTATTCCGATGAGACAACAACAGCGGGGGTAGATAACAATATTCTCACAACAAAAATTGATCACAGATTTGTAAATCTTTTTTGAATGCACAATTTTTGTTTATTTATCTGTTTTCGTACCTTGCATTGTTTTTTCAAAAATTTGATTTTTTTTACTGTCAATGTTATTTTCACGAATAAAACAAAAAATACGCATCCTATCGAAGCATGATTCAGAACAAATTTGTACCTCTTCCTTGGATGAACAAATTTTGTTTTTGTCATTTTTTCCGTAGCTCGTGTTATTTGTTGAAAAATTAGATTTTTCTATTTTCAATGCTGTTTTTTACGAATAAAACAAAAGCTACGCGTCATATCAAAAAGTGAATGATAACAAATTTGTAGATCGTTTTTAGGTGCACAATTTTGGTGGAATGATCTTTTCCCGTATCTTGCATAGTTTGACAGCAAAATGGATTTTTTTGATTTTTCATTATTTTTTTGTGCGATCAAAATTTGGATTTTTTATTCTTCAAAAAATTCAAAAAGTTGTTATGAAAATATCATAGGGTATCCAAGAGGCAACGTTTTTCTCCTTTTGACTTTTTTCATATCGTGCGTTTTTCGGCTTAAAATGTTCATTTTCGTTTGTTTTTTTTGAATTTTGAAAATGCTATAACTCCAGTAATTTTTTTTTATCACGAAAAGTCATTAGAATATTTTGTTCGTCATTTTGCGTACTACTAATAACCGTACATAGAATTTTCATATCTTCAAAAAAAGTGGTCTCAAAAATTTTCAAAATGTACTCACTTTTTGAATTTTCATCCAAAATAGCTGGTTAACGAACTCGTTTCTTCTTTGTAGGCCATGAAAACGTGTGCCAAAGCTTAATCAAATCTGATCATTTTTTCGAAAGTTATCGTGCCTGCAGACAGACAGACTACAGACAGACACCTTGGTAAAAATCGTTTTTTCTGATTTAGGAGGTCTCAAAACGTGGAGATTTGATGAAAACCGACTATGTCAAATTTTACATAAAACCAATACCTTCTCATTAGAATGAGAATGTAATAAGTATTTGGTTTATTCTTTTTCATTAAAAAAAATTTAATAGACGCGCGCCTGGCGCGGGCAATACTACTAGCGTCTCTAAAATGAGTCGAGCACGCGTATGCGATGGTTGGAAACATACTAGGAATATAAAATCACTGCTAAGGAAAAACTGATAAGAATCAATTAGAATAAGTAACTGTATATACAAAATTATATGAAAGACTTATAAATATATATATATATATATATATATATATATATATATATATACATTATATAGTTTCCTAAGAGAATCTAAAATAAAAAAAAAATAGAATTGTTTCTTAAAGATACTGGTTTTAAAAGAAGTATCAAAAGTAATATATATTTAGAATATCCTAAATGATGAATTAAATTTTCAGATCAAGTCCCTGATCTTAAATTAATTCAATTGATTGTATCCTTAATATAAAATCTCTAAACGATATTCTTGATTTCGATAGTCACGATTATATCGTTTTCGCCTGCTATGGGTGTGACACGAGGCATCAGTGCGTTAGAAAGTGATGGAACATGTCACGATTTTGCGTTCTTCAGTTGAATTCATCTGATCCCAGCGGAGCCGCTTTGATCTGCGCTTGCTTGGATAATTGTGACGTTCATTGGCTACAGTGCGGGTCTGAATTTGAATTTTAAATACGTATGCAAACTAGAGCCAATGAGTGCCATTCAGTCGAAGCATTCGCATGTCTTTCGGGATCACTGTTGGAAATAGTAATCGAATCGTAGTTCGAGTTCGATAATACGACAACGTGTTTCTTCGTATTTAGTAATGTGATCCGCCTGTTTGTATACAAACTCGTGTACGTTTCGGTTCTACTTTACCTATAGAATCTCCATTTCCTTATAGTGACATATTCGAATAATTATTTTTTTTTTGGTTTGAATAGAAGAATGTCAGAGATATGTGTATGTCTACAGATCAAACATTTTATAATTTAAAAAGATGTTCAAATTAAGCATTTTTACACACTTAAGGGACACTCCTATTTAAAAGAAAATTACCGATACTTTAAGGAATTAATTTTGACAATCTGAAGGGATTTCAAAGAAGTTTAAAGACTGTAGGGTATTTTTTTATAATCCAAGGAATTTTTAAGAATTGTAAACAATTGCAAGGAATTTCAAAAGATTTCGAATAATTTGAAATATTTTAAGATATTCTGAAAGATTTTAAGGAGTTTTAAATTTATTTCAAAAGATTTCAAATTTATGTATATTGTAGGAGAATATTTGAAAGAATTTCAGAAGATTCCAAGGCATTTGAAATGCCAACACAGATTTTACAGAGTTTGAAATATTTGAGGATATTTTAACAGATTTCAAGGAATTTTCAACTGAATTTAGTAATTTAGTTGATTCAAAAGGATTTGAAATATTTTAGAGTATCTTAAAAGATTACAAGGTATTTTCGGAAGCTTTAAAATCTTTCGAGTAATTTTAAAATACGAGCACTTTGCTTCCCGTTAGCAAATGTATTTGCTTCCTCATAGAGAAAGCATTAGTTATTTTTTTCAATAATGGACAAACTAAAGTCTTCATTTTGATCAATTTAAAAATAGAAAGGTACAAAAAACACAAAATTACAAAATAATACAAACAAGTTTTGAAATACAAAGACAAATCAGACAAATCAAATTTTGAATTCGAAATGATAATTTTTCGATCTGGAAAAGGGAAGAGAAAAGTTCTGTAGCACCCTATTCCTTTGCCAGCTTTATGATTTTTTTTTTAAATTGTCAGAATTATTCTATTTGAAAATTTATGATCAAAAAATTTTTCTATTCATGCGTCGTCAACTTTGCATTATGTCGATGAAACAAAATTTTCTGTCAGAAACAGATGATTCATATATTATAAATCAGCACAACTTCCTTAATTTTCAATAAAGTGTATTAATATTATAGATCCATCGATTTTCCTCGAATCAAGGAATCTTTTCCGTTATTGCATCAATTGTAAATTATGTTAGTGAAAAAAGTTTTACTATAAAAAACCGTGTCTTCAAATATTATGCATAACCATAGCTTCCTTACTCTTCAAGAAAATGTATCAAAGCTATAGATCAATCGATTCGTCTTGAATTAGAACATTTTTAGTATAAAAATCGATTTTAAAAATATATAAATTACCATAACTTCCTTACTCTTTAATAAAATTTATTTATATTGTAGGTCAATTATTCGTCTCGACCCAAGGAATCTTTTATTTTCTTGCATCAACTTTGAATTATGTCAATGAAAAAAGTTTTACTATAAAAAACCGATTTTTAAAATATATAAATTACTATAACTTCCCTACGCTTCAATAAAATATATTAATAGTATAGGTTAATCGATTCGTCTCGAACCAATGAATCTTTTATATCCTTGCATCAACTTTGAATTATGTCAATGAAAAAAGTTTTACTGTAAAAAACCGATTTTTAAAATATTATTAAGTGCTCAGAAAAAATGCAACAAATATTTTCACACACACATCCGGACAATTGCTTAGAACATTGTATTAGACATTTTTAAATTGGGGAAGGTTCAATTAAATGAATTTAAAATTTTTGGAAAATGTTACCATTACAAAGCTTCCTCTATGAGGAAGCAAAAGATTAATTCTCGACAAAAAATGTAGTATTTGATATTTCAAACAAGAAGGATTTAAATCAAAATAAAAAACAGATGAATTTGAACAAAAAATACAAAGTAGAGAAAAACAGTTAAAAGCTTGACCGAAGCGGATTCATTCTCAACTAAATATTTGCATTTTTACCAAAAAGAATCACATTTCTACCAAGATATTTAAATTCTCTACCAAAAAGGATGAATTTTCAAAGAAAATGCTAAAGTTTCAAACTGAAATTGGTATAATTAAATTTTCAGTTGAAAAAAAAAATAATTCAGAAGGAAAAGAAACGATTTTTTAATAAAGAGCGTTCACTATTGATAGCTGTCGAACAAATACTCAACAACGTACAGTCCTCAAACTTTAAACCCGTTTGCAAATTTCGTTCAGGCAAGCTTTAATAGTTATTATTTTGGCCTAGAAAATTGTAGGAAACGTGCCCAGTGGTGCTGTTATCTCAGCCCTGGGCTTCTTCCCATAGATTCCAGCCAATGAGTCCTTAGGGCCGTCTGTGTACTAAACGAGACCTCCTGATGTGCATAATTCTACCCTGCTCCCTGGATCATGTCATTTTTCCCTTTTCGAGAAGATGACCTTGGAGGGTTTCATGGAGGATAATTTACTCAAAAGAACACCAGTTTGCATAGCGTGAATATTATCCTCGCATAGCACGTGCTTACTGATATCGTCTAGATCTTCCACCTCAATATTTTGTCAATTCATTTTTTCTGTACTTTGTGTCATTTATACCAGTGTTGGGAGAACCCGGATATCTCTGACATGCGCAATAGTGATTTTTGTGTATTTTTGGGTTGACAAATGGGGTTACATAACCTAAAAATATACAGGAGTGATTACTAATCATGCCAGAGATATCCAGGTTCTCTCATCACTGATTTATACAAAAATTTAATTTTTTCAATTCAAATGTTATTTTTCACGATTAAAACGCCTCTCGTATTTCTCAAAATCAGATGTATTTTGGTTCAATAATTGTCGCAATTTCATATCTCTTAAAATACTCATCCAAGAGAAACTTAGAAAACAAATAATACGTGTTAATTTATTTGCAACAAGTAGAGATTTGGAGGGGTGGCCGAAGTTGAAACAAAATATTTAGGTTTTTCATTGTCACGTTTCTACTTTTAGGATCCAATAATGATCGTAATGAGAAAGGAGCTCATACAGAGGAACCAATCACCAAGAAACGATCAAGATGCTTTGAATCTGGTAAAAATCCTTGTCAAAAAAATCTGTTTATACAAAATTTATGTTTCTAAAATGTATCTGTTTGATGTTTAACTCAAGATGGTTTATCTCATTTTATTACACGTATATTTGAATAAATCGTTCCAGAAGAAATTACTGTGCCATTATTAACGCCAAATTAACTCCTAATCGTTTTAGATTTGCAGTAAAAACATAGTATTGCTCGAAAATGAAGTAAGTCTATATTTGATGTCTCTTAATATAAGAATACCCTGCAATTTGGTGAAAATTCACCTTCAACGCTGCGTACGTTACCATATGTACTTGCCTAAGAACAGCCCGTACAAAGATGCTATTAATTATCAGTAAGTATTCCCTCAATTTTTTTTCAGTTGGGAGAAGGTAATCCTACCCTCCCTAGGGATCGCAGGACCTTGTAGCTGGTGGGAGGGCTTACGGGTCTCATTGACCAGAGATCCGAAATAGGTGAACCTGAGGGGCCGCATCGCGAGGTGTGGCTACTCTGGGGAACTGACGGACTCTGGTCGGTGAGACTTAAACCAAGGAGCGATCCTTCCAGGGGGTTATGGCAAAGCCCACTGGAATATCGAGAGTGCGAGTTCTCATGCTCCCAAGCTAAGATGTGATCGCCGTGTCGAGAGCTGAATGGCACCAGGGTCAACAAATCCTTGGACGCCCGGTTTGCCCCCCTCAGTAGAGGTGATCAGGTGGGGGTTTCAAAGGAGGTGTTTTAACGGAGACTTTGGGACACCAGGTCGAATCCCATAGTATTTAGACCCGCCCCCTGCAAGCGGGGCTCTGTGGGGGGTGTTTCCTATTTCCCTAGCTTCTCGTGGGACATAAATGTTTCCAACAAATTTAAAAAATCAAAAAATAAATGATGAGGGATCCGTTTTGGGTCCATCATCCAACCCACCGCCAAAAGAGGGAGGCTCCGTAGGGGGCAACCCTCCAGAGGCGGTGCGAAATAATGAAGGTGATGGAGACAATTATGTCGAAGCCGTGGAAGTGCAGCTAACGGAACTCTCTGTAGGGAAGAGGCACCGTAGCGGAGCACCAAGAAGGAGAGCCCGTAATGCGCGGCTCGCAAACAGCAGCGAAGGCTCCTCACAGGGGGCAGTAGCTGCTCAAACTTTACCCGGAGCAACTCCTCAGGCTTATTCTATAGGCAAGAGGAAGAAGGGCTCTGGAGAAACTCCCCCAAACAGGGAGTTGAAACGGCAGAGGGCTCTGGTAACACAGGGCCTTACTTTCGCGCAGATGGCCAACAACGCCCTGGTGAGAGTTGTCGTTGCGTCGGGTTATCCTGATGACTGTCTAACTCTCGAGGATTTGGACAGGCTGAGGGATGAAATCTCAAAAGGGATTGACGCGTTACCTCGTGAGAGACGCGCCCCCAGATTCAACGACATCTTCATCAGGTCGGGGGCTTTCGTTGTGGAGGCCGCAGATATCTGGTCGCGAGACTGCATTGTGGAGAAAACCCCAATGTTCAGGCTTAGAGAAGGTCTGAACTTGGAGCAATCAGAGCCCTTGCGGCTCTAGATTTTCGTCCCTATCTAGGGGCG
>CAKNYM010046541.1:0-23931 GCA_932195095.1 Andricus curvator
ATTTAATTTCGCATAATAAAAATTAATTTTGATATAGTAGATTATCTGCTTATCAACGATACTATAACAGAGACCTCTGTTGAATCTAACATAAAAAATACTGTTATTAGGCCTCCAAAAAGATTTCTATTAATTAACTATCACCTTAATATAATTTAAAGTTGGCCAAACGTGGAAAATTTTTTAAATTTTTGTCCAATTTTTAATTAGAGGTAATGGTTCATTAATGTTAACAAACATAATTTTTTAAACAATTTATTATTATTATTAAGAATATTCTCTTAGAATAATGCTGGAAAATTGTAGTTTATTCTAAAATTTTCAACTTTTTGTTCACTTTTCACTTGGAGTGAGTTAAGTAATTGATTAAAGTCAACAACATTATTTGTTTAAACAAGTTATTATTGTTAATAATGATATTCAATTTGAATAATGCTAGAAGGTTGCGGATTTTTCTGAAATATACAACTATTTGTCTACTTTTCACAAAAGGCGAGTTAATAATTAATTCAATTTAGCAAAAGTAATTATTTTAACAAATTATTATTGTTTATAACTATCTTCTTTTAGATAAGTTTTAAAAAGATGCGGTTTTTTTCTGAAATCTTAAACTTTTTGTTCACTTCTTACTTAGTGAGGTAATAATTAATGCAAGTTAACAAACATGCTTATTTAAGCAACTGATTATTGTTTATAAATATATTCTCTTAGAGTAATGCTAGAAAGTTCCTTTTTTCTGGAATCTTTAAAAGTAAAAGTTTTAAAGGTTTTAAGTTACAACAAGAAGTTTATTGCAAAGCGTAAAAGAAAAATTTCACGAAAAAGAAAGAGATTGTTCAAAATACACTTCTCTCTAATGTTTATTTATCATTTGTTCATAACTAAAAAGGCAAAGCAAAGTTCAGAAGAAGCCGCAACTTTCTAGCACTTATCTGAGAGAAAATAGTTATAAACAACAATAAATTGTTTAAACAACTATTTTTATCAACTTGCATTAATTATTACCTCGCTAACTGAAAAGTGGGCAAAAAGCTAAAAATTTCAGAAAAAAACAGTAACTATCTAGTATTAATATAGAAGAAGACAGCTATAATGAATAATAATTTGTTTAAACGATTATTTTTGTTAACGTCAATGAAAAACAATAAAATTTTTTTTACGATTTTCAACAACAACAACCTCTCTCTAATTCAAAATTGGAAAATTGGTGGAGAGAAATATCATTTAAAAAAAATGGATTTATTTTTGTGTGGATTCGAACAATTTTCCGGGTGTTATTCATAAAAATTCGAGAAAAAAAATTTGCAATGCATTTTCGGACATCTTTCATCTTTTCATTGGCCAAAATATATTCTGTATTTTTTATTCACTTTAGCTGATGCCTATTTCTTTTTTAATTAATTTTTTATGAATTTTTTGTTGCAAATTCCTTTTTTTCTATTTAAAAATACAACTGTTTTTTAGAAAATTCGACTTCTTGACTTGAAAATGCAACAATTCAGTGGACAATTTTTTCCTCCTTGTTTAAAAATTCGACAATTTCGTTTCAAAATTGATCTGTTTTGGTAAAAAAAATCTAATTCATTTTGGTTGAAAATTCAACTATTTTGATAGAAAATTAATTTGATTTGGTTGAGAATTCAGCTATTTGGTTGAAAATTCGTCTTTTTTGGTTGAATTGAACTGTGAATTCAACTATTTTGGTAGAAAGTTGAACTAGTTGGTTGAAAAAAAACGAACAGTTTTGTTGAAAATTCAATTCTTTATTTTTTTGTAAAATATTGATTTTGATTGGGGAATTCATATTTTCCATTTGAAAATACAACTGTTTTGTAGAAAATTCGTCTTCTTGACTTGTAAATGCAACAATTCAGTGTACAATTTTTTCTTTCTTATTTGAAAATTCAACTATTTTGATAGAAAATTAATTTGATTTGCTTGAAAATTCGTCTTTTTTGGTTGAATTCAATTATTTTGGTAGAAAGTTGAACTAGTTGGTTGAAAAAAAACGAACAGTTTTGTTGAAAATTCAATTCTTTATTTTTTTGTAAAATGTTGATTTTGATTGGGAAATTCATCTCTGTTGGTAAAAAAAATTCTGAATAGGGTTCACCTATTTTTTTTAAATTTGTCTTTTCTGGTGGAAAATGTGAGTACTTGTTTGAAAGTTTACCTACTTTGTTCAAAATTCAGTTGTTTGATTGAAGATTCATAATTTTAGTTGAAAATTTGATTATTTTCTTTCAAATTCGATTTTTTTTTGAGGCTGGAAAATTCAACTATGTATTTTGCTAGAAAATTTAGTTTAATTATTTTTGTTGGGAATTAGTCTTTTTGGTTTGAAAATGGTAGAAAATTCAACTATTTGATTGAAAATTAACTTTTTGGTTGAAAATTAATATTCTCGGTATGAAAATTCAACCATTTGGTTCGAAATTCATGTATTTTGTTAAAAATTCAAGTATTTTGGTAGAAAGTCTAATTTTGGTCGAAAATAAACTTTTTTGTCTCAAATTTAACTCTTTTGTAGAAAATTCGTCTTTTTGGTTTGAAAATGCTAGAAAATTCAACTATTTGGTTGAAAATTGATTTTTTTGTTGGATGTTTAACTGTTTTGTTGGAAATTAGTCCTTTTGGTTTGGAAATCGTAGAAAATTCAACTGCTTGGTTCAAAATGAACTTTTTTGATGGAAACTAATACTTTTGGTATGAAAATTCAACCATTTGTTTGAAAATTCATATATTTTGTTAAAAATTGAAGTATTTTACTACAAAGTCTAGATTTTGTCAAAAATTAACTTTTTTCTTGAAAATTCGTCCTTTTGGCTTAAAAATTCGTTTTTTTCTGGTAAAAAAAATGACCTATTTTTTAGGTAAAAATACAAATGTTTGAATAAAAAATGTGACCGAAAAATCTTACTTTAATGCCTATTTCTTTTTTAATCAAGTTTTTATGAATTCCGACACAATCTAGACTTTCAAGCAAAATACTTCAATTTTTAACAAAATATATGAATTTTCAACCAAATTCTTGAATTTTCATACCAAAAGTATTAGTTTCCATAAAAAAAGTTAATTTTCGACCAAATTTGGACTTTCTACCAAATTACTTAAATTTTTAACAAAATACATGAATTTGCAGCAAAATGGTTGAATTTTCAGACCGAAAATTTTAATTTTCAATAAAAAAGTTAATTTTCAATCAAATAGTTGAATTTTATACTATTTTCAAAAAAAAAAAAAAAATTCCAACAAAAAAGTTAAACTAAATTTTCTAGCAAAATACATATTTCAATTTTCCTCCCTCCAAAAAAATCGAATTTGAAAGAAAATAATCAAATTTTCAACGAGAGATGAATTTTCAACTAAAATTATGAATCTTCAATCAAACAAACTGAATTTTTAACAAAGTAGGTAAACTTTCAAAGAAATACTTACATTTTCCAGCAGAAAAGACAAATCTAAAAAAAAATAACTGAACCCTCTTCAGAATTTTTTTTACCAAAAGAGATGAATTTCCCAACCAAAATCAATATTTAAAAAAAAAATAAAGAATTGAATTTTTAACAAAAATGTTCGTTTTTTTTAACCAACTAGTTCAAGTTTCTACCAAAATAGTTGAATTCACAGTTCAATTCAACCAAAAAAGACGAATTTTCAACCAAATAGCTGAATTCTCAACCAAATCAAATAAATTTTCTATCAAAATAATTGAATTCCTAACAGAAATTGATTAGATTTTTTTCACCAAAACTGATCAATTTTGAAACGAAATTGTCGAATTTTTAAATAAGAAAGAAAAAATGTCCGCTAAATTGTTGCATTTTCAAGTCAAGAAGACGAATTTTCTACAAAACAGTTGTATTTTCAAATGGAAAATATGAATTTTCAATAAAAAAGTTACTTTTCAACCAGATATAATAGTTGGATTTTTAACAAAATGTATGAATTTTCAAACAAAATAGATGATTTTTCAACAAAAAATATAATAATTGATATTATTTCAACGAAAAAGGACTTCAATTTGAAATCAATCACAGTTGAATTCAAACAAACAATATCAATTTTCAAGAAAATAGCTGAAACCTGAACTAAAAGAGATTAATTTTCTAACCATAACCGACCATAAACCTTTTTTTAATAGGAGATAATATACAAAAAACACAACTTCCAAATAACTGAGACGATAATTCATAAAAACTTAATTTAAGAAGAAATAGGCATCACTTAGAGTAATTAAAAAATACACAATATATTTGGGCCAATGAAAAATAGGATGGTCCGAAAATGCATTGAAAATTTTTTTTTTCGAATTTGTATGAGTAACACCAGGAAATTTGTTCGAATCCACACCAAAATAAATCCATTAAAAAAAAAATAATATTTCTCTTCGCCAATCTTCAATTAGAGAGAGGTTTCTGTTGTTGAAAATGAAAATAAAAATTTTATTGTTCATTATTGTTAACTAAAATAATCGTTTAAACAAATTATTATTTATTATAGCTATCTTCTTCTATATTAATACTAGATAGTTACGTTTTTTTCTGAAGTTTTTAACTTTCGTCCATTTTTCAATTAGAGTGAAGAAATAATTAATTCAAGTTAACAAAAATAATTGTTTAAGCAATTGATTAATATTGTTAATAATATTCTCTGTGCTTAATGGTGGCAAGTTGTGATTTTTTTTCTAAAATTTTTAACTATTTGTCTATTTTTCACTTGGAATGACTTAATAATTAAATAAGTTAAGCACAAATGATTGTTCAAACAAATTATTATCGTTCATAACTATCTTCATCTATATTAATGCCAGATAGTTGCAGTTTTTTCTGAAATTTTTAACTTTTTGCCCACTTTTCAGTTAGTGAGGTAATAATTAATGCAAGTTCATAACAATAGTTGTTTGAAGAATTTATTATTGTTTATAACTATTTTCTCTCAGATAAGTGCTAAAAATGTTGCGGCTTCTTCTGAAATGTTTAACATTGCTTTGCCTTTTCAGTTATGAACAAATGATAAATAAACGTTAGAGAGAAGCATATTTTCAACAATCTCTTTCTTTTTCGTAAATATATTTTGCTGGATATGAAGATAGCTTTTTTGTTTGAATTAATTTCTGTAAAAAATGGTAAAAGAACAAAAATAATTCACTTAAAAAAGGAAAAAAACTATTTAAAAAATTATTCTTGTTGAGGTTCACTTATTATTTGTTCATAACTAAAAAGTCAAAGCAAAACTAAAGATTTAAGAAAAAAGCAACTTTCTAGCATTACTCTAAGAGAATATAGTTATAAACAATAATAAATTGTTTAAATAAGCATGTTTGTTAACTTGCATTAATTATTACCTCACTAAGTAAAAAGTGGACAAAAAGTTTAAGATTTCAGAAAAAACCGCAACTTTTTAACACTTATTCTAAAAGAAGATAGTTATAAGCAATTATAAATTGTTTAAACAATGATGTTATCTTGCATTATTTATTACTGTACTAAGTAAAAAGTGGGTAAAATTTTAACAATTCAGAAGAAACCGCAACTATATTGCATAAATGAAGAAAAAGATAGTGAAAAACAATAATAATTTGTTTAAATAATTATTTTTGCTATATTGAATTAATTATTAACTCACCCTATGTGAAAAGTAGACAAATAGTTGTAAATTTCAGAAAAAACCGCAACTTTCTAGCATTATTCAAATTGAATATTATTATTAATAATAATCAATTGTTTAAACAAATAATTTTTTTAACTTCAATCAATTATTTAACTCACTCCAAGTGAAAAGTGAACAAAAATTTGAAAATTTTAGAATAAACTGCAATTTTTTAGCATTATTCTAAAAGAATATTCTTAACAATAATGAGAAATTGTTTACACAATTATGTTTGTTAACATTAATGAACCATTAACTCTCTCTAATTGAAGATTGGACAAAAATGTTAACAAACATGATTTTTTAAACAATTTATTATTATTCTTAATAATATTGGCTTCGAATAATACTAAAATTGCGGTTTTTTCTGAAATTTTCAACTTTTTAGCCACTTTTCACTTGAAGTGAATTAACAGTTATTTCAATTTAGCAACAATCATTGTTTAGACAAATTATTATTGTTTATGGATATCTTCTTCCATATTAATACTAGATAGTTGCGGTTTTTTTTCTGAAATTTTAAACTTTTTGTCCACTTTTCAATTAGATTAAAGTAATAATTAATTTAAGTTATCAAAAATAATTATTGCGTTTTTTCTGAAATTTTCAATTATTTGTCTATTTTTCACTTGAAGTGACTTAAGAATTAATTAAGTTTAGAAAAAATAATTGTTTAAATAAATTGTTATTGTTTATAACTATCTGCATCTATATTAATGCCAGATCGTTTTTTTTCACAATTCGCCATAGAATACAAATGAAATATTTCTTATTAAACATCACCCCCATAAGTCTGTTTCATAAGGTCCCAAAGAAGCCCCATAAGTGAAAAAATGGGTTTTGCAAATTTTTGGCGCTAATTATGATTTTTTGTGGTTTTTCGAATGCAAATTGTTTCTAATGCATGAAATACTACTTTTTACTGATAATTAGATGTTTACATGAATTTGTTGAATAGTTTATTATTGTTTTTAGGAATTTTCTCTTAGAATTATACTAGAAAATTGCATTTTTTTCGAAAAATTTTTACTTATTGTCCAATTTTCAAATAAAGTGAGGTAAATAATTAATTAAAGTTCACAAAATAAATTTTTCAAACAATTTATTATTATTGTTAATAATATTCAATTTGAATAATGCTAGAAGGTTGCAGTTTTTTCTGAAATTTTCAACTATTTGTCTACTTTTCACTTTTAGTGAGGTAACCATTAATGCGGTTTTTCCTGAAATTTTTAGCTTTACTTTGGCTTTTCAGTTATGAACAAATAATAAATAAACAATGGAGGAAATAATTTTTTAAACAATCTTTTTCTTGTTTTTGAATGTAATTTTCTGAAATAAAACAGATATTTGAAATATTCTTAAAAATTGTCTATATTGATAATATTAAACGTACATTTTTCTTGAAGTGTTTAAATTTATATTAATAATCATTATTTGTTCCTAACTAAAGAATCAAAGCTGAAAATTTCAGAAAAACTCGTAACTCTCTAGCATTACTCTAAGAGAAGATAGTTTTAAACAAATGTAAATTGTTTCAACAATTATTTTTGTTAACTTGCATTGATTATTACCTCACTGAGTGAAAAGTGCACAAAAGGTAAACAATTTCAGAAAAAACCGCAACTTTCTAGCATTACCATAGGAGAAGATAGTTATAAACAATAATAATTTGTTTGAACAATTAGGTTTGATTTTCATGAACAATTTTCTCGCTCTAAGTGAAAGTTGGACAAAAAGTTGAATGTTTCATAAAAATCGTAACTTTCTAGCATTAATCAACTAGAAAATTAATAAAAATAATAAATTGTTTAAATAATTATGTTTGTTAATTGGAATTGATAATTATCTCACGCTAATTGAAAAGTGGAAAAAGAGTTGATAATTTCAGAAAAAAGCGCAAGCTTTCAGCACTTATCTAAGAGAAGATTGTTATAAACAATAAGAAATTGTTTAAACAACTACTTTTGTTAACTTGCATTGATTATTACCTCACTAAGTGAAAAGTGGACAAAAAGTTAAAACTTTAAGAAAAAACCACAATTATCCGGCATTAATATAGGAGAAGATAGTTATAAACAATAATAATTTGTTAAAATAATTATTTTTGCTAAATTAAATTAAATATTAACTTACTTCGCGTAAAAGTGGACAAAAAATTGAAAATTTCCGAAAAAACCACAACTATCTAGAATTACTGTAGGAGAAGATGGTTATAAATAATCATAATTTGTTTAAACAATTATTTTTCCACGAAACAATTGAATTTTATACCAAAATAGTTTAATTTTCAACCAAATAGTTAAATTTAAAATAAAAACGTAAGTTTACAACTAAAAATTAAAAAGTTACGTTTTCAGTTTAAAAATTAATTTTCAACCAAAAAGACGAATTTTCAGCAAAATACATGAATTTTGATATATTTCAATCCACAGCAAACAAGATGAATTTTCAAAAAAGAAGATTAATTTTCTATCCAAAAAGACGAATTTTCAACAAAATACATGAATTTTACACAAAAAAGTTGAATTTTATACCCAACAAAAAAGTTAATCTGGTACCAAGTAGGTAATTTTTCAAGCAAATAGTTTAATTGTTAACAAAATAGTTTAATTTTCAATAAAAAAGATAAGTTTTCAACTAAAAAGATAAGTTTTTAATCAAAAATGGAATAGTTACATTTCCAGTTTAAAAAATTAATTTTCAACAACAAAATTAATTTTCTTCTAGTTAAATTGAATTGAATCACGATATAAGATTTCAAATTAATTTAATTATTTCTTTATTTGCTTCTAATTCCTTTCAGGATAAAATCTTATATTTAAATAAATATTATATATTATTCAAAGCGGATTAAAATTAAAATTATAATTGAAATTATCATTGAAATTTAAACTAAAATTAAAATTAATATTATTTAAAATTTAATTGAAGTTGTGTGAAAACCAATGTAGCTACGTTAATATTTATTTTAATTTATAATTAATTATAATATTTAATAGTAGGGGAAACAACCCCACAATAGTTAATGAACCTACAGTAGATATTCATTAATTTAAAATACTAATATTTGCAAAATTACAAATTAATTAAAATAATATCTAGGACACTATATTTTTTAATAAATTTAAATAAGAATAATGTTTTGCAATTTTTACTAGTCCATAATAGAATCGAATATTATTCCAGAATGAATTCTAAAGTAAAATTATTATTTGACAATATTTTGTTGTTATGGTTTTAACTAGATAAAATGTATTAAATAATTTGATTTTGATTGTTTTTTTGTCTACTGGTCTGAAATCAATATTTTTATTTTAATATTAATTTTTATTTTTAAATTGTGAAAAAATTGCTTTCAAGCTCCGCTGGGATCCGAACCCAGGTCTCTCAGATTGCCGGTCTGATGCTCTTACCCACTAAGCTACGGAAAGGTGAGATTAATTTCTTCACAGCCCTTACAAGTTGAATTCCGACGTAATTCCTTATACTTCTAAGATTAATTTAATTCATCTTGTAGGGATTGTGGAGAAATTAATCTCGTATCTCTGTAGCTCAGTGGGTAAGAGCATCAGACCGGCAATCTGAAAGACCTGGGTTCGGATCCCAGCGGAGTTTGAGAGCAATTTTTTCACAATTTAGAAATAAAAATCAATATTCAACAAATATTTATTTTAGATCAGTAGACAAAAAACGATTAACATTAAATCATTTAATACAATTTACCTGATCAAACCCATAAAAACAAAATATACAATACATTCGAATGTTTCAAAAATTAATCTCACAATTATAAGGAATTACGTTGGAATTCAACTTTTTGGGATTGTCAAGAAATTAATCTCGTCTCTCCGCAGCTGAGTGGGTAAGAGCATCAGACCGGCAATCCGAAAGAACTGGGTTCGGATCCCAGCGGAGTTTGAGAGCAATTTTTTCACAATTTAGAAATAAAAATAAATATTCTAAATATTGATTTAAGCCAGTAGACAAAAAACAATTAACATCAAATTATTTATTATTTGACAATGTTATTAATGAAGCAATCAAGAAAGTGAGAAATCAGATCTAAGCTGTCTTCGTCAGCTCTCGACATAAACGCCCATCGGATTGGTTGTTCCATCTACACTCAGAGAAAGTTGTAGTCAAACCGTTTTAATTTTTTTTTTAAATACGTCAAAGTTTATTTACAGCTTTAGTAACACATACGTACTTCAAATTTAAATGTCGGATAAAATTTAACTCTGATCGCAATCTCAAAGCGAGAAGATCTACAGAGCAAAATATTTCTTGATGGAATTATGAAACACATAGAAATTGATCAAAGAAACGACTATAAAATTAAATCATTTAATTAAATAGGGTATCTGTATTATCATTAGAAAATAACAGAAATTTTTAACGTCTTTTCAGACTAGATGGAGCTATGAATTAAAAATCATTTTAATTTTTTTTTCTTTTTTTTGAGAAAAAGATCTTTTCCTTTCGCTCCGCTGGGATTCGAACCACAGAACTTCTGATTTCCGGTCAGGTGCTTTTCCCATTAAGCTACTAGAGAGATCGAGAGAAGAAGAAGAAACTTTATTTCAGAAAATATACGCATTATTATGCTAGATGTTACAAATCAAATTTTTAAAGGAAGCTGTATTATCATTAGAAAATAACAGAAATTTTTAACGTCTTTTCAGACTAAATAACATCTAGCGTAATACCATAATAATGCGTATATTTTCTGAAATAAAGTTTCTTCTCTCGATCTCTCTAGTAGCTCAATGGGAAACGCACCTGACCGGAAATCAGAAGTTTTGTGGTTCGAATCCCAGCGAAGCGAAAGGAGAAGACCTTTTTTTCAGAAAAAAAATGATAATACTTTAAATAGGGCAATTATGACTAAAATAAAGGAATAATAGGGGAATAAATTCTTTTAAATCAAAATAATGCAGGTACCATATTCCTAAGATTTAAAGTCGAAATATATTTCATTTTTCAACAAAAGTTTTTAATTTTTTAACCAAGAAGTATTTTTCAGTAAAAAAAAAATAAACCAAATTTTGTTACAAAACGGTTTAATTTTCAACCCGAAAATATGAATTTTCAGACACGAAATTAATTTGTAACCAACAAAGATGAATTTTCAACGAAATCTTTATATTTTCAGTTTAAAAACAAAATTAATATTCCTCTTAATAGTTATTTTAATAAAAGTGTTAACTTTTTAACCAAGATGAATTTTGCAGTGAATAAAAAAAATTTTACCAAATTGTGGAATTCTCAAAACTAAAAAACGAATTTTCTACAAAACAGTTACTATAATTTTTTAATTCAAATAAATAAACCCGATAATATGATTTTTTGTTTAAATATAATTTTCAACCAAATAGTTGAAGTTTCTGTCAAATTGTTAAATTTCCAAACCATTGAATTTTTTGTTTAAAAAAGGAATGTTTCATTAAAAAGTTGCATTTATAATCAAAAAGTTTAACTTTCAAGCAAACGAGGTAAATTTTTAACAAAAAAGTTAAATTTTCAACCATATAATGAAATTTCCAATCTACAAAGATGAATGTTTAAACCAAAAAGACGGTATTTCAATAAAAGAGTTTAATTATTGACAAACATAGATTTTTTAGCCAATAAAAAAAAATTTAACCAAATTGTCGATATGTTCAAGCCGAGAAGACCAATTTTCTACAAAACAGTGGAATTTTTAATTCAAAAACATGAATTTTAACAAAATGTTAATTTTTAACCAAATAGTTCAAGTTTCTATCAAATTGTATAAATTTCAAACCGTTGATCTTTTAGTTTAAAAAAAAGAGACAAATTTTGAACAAAAAATTCGAATTTTTAACTCGAAAATATGAATTTTTAACAAGAAAATTAATTTCTAACTAACTCAAGGAAAAAAAAAAGTTAACGAAATAGCTGAATTTTCACAAGCGAAAAAGTCGAATTTTCTACAAAACACTTGAATTATTCACCCGAAAATATAAATTGACAACAAAAAAATTCATTTTTTACGAGGCATTTGATTTTTCAAATAGTTGATTTTTTTCAAACTTTTAAAATTTCAAGCCCAAATTTCATTTCATTTTCAGCCATATAGTTGAATTTTCAACAAAATATTCGAATACTTAACCAAAACAGAAAGATTTTCAGTTAGTTGACTTTATAACCAAAAAAAAAAAGATAAAATTTGAAAGTGATGAATTGAAATCAAAAAGTTCCATTTTTTACCAAAAACAATTCATTTTTAACCAAACAGTTGCATTTGCAACCAAATAGTTGTTTTTTTTTCAAACAAACAAAAAACGAATTTTTAAAAAAGAAGTTGAATTTTTTAACTAAAAATATTTTCAATCAAAAAGGAAAAAAATTCAAACATTTTGTGGAATTTTCAACACGAAAATGCGAATTTTCTACAAAACACTTAAGATTTTATCAACAAAATTAATTTTTAACCAAGAAAGATGAATTTTCAACCAAATAGTTGAATTTTTTATTTGACCTACAAAGACTACAAAGTTCTAACCAAAAAGACAAATTTTCAACAAAAAGTTGAATTTTCAACCACGAAAAGATTTTCCAGTCAATTAGAAAAAAAATGCAACTAAATTGTGGAGTTTTGAAGCCAAAAAGACGAATTTTGTACAAAACACTTGAATTTTCAACAACAAAATTAATTTTAGCCAAGAAAGATGAATTTTCAACCAAATAATTAAATTTTTAATTGAAAAAATAATAATTTTCAACAAAAGAGTTGAATTTCCATCCGAAAAAGATTTTTCAGTTAACAGAAAAAACAATCACACACATTGTTGGATTTTCAAGCCAAAAAAGACGAATTTTCATAAAAAAAGTTGCATTTTCAACCCCAAAATATCAATTTTCATAAAAAAACATAATTTTCGACAAAATAGTTGAATTTTAAACAAATAGTTAAATACTTCAACAAAACAGATTAATTTTCAGTTAAATTTAGAAAAAAAGATGAAATTTCAATCAAAAAGATGAATTTTCAACAATAAAAAATTAATTTCCTACCAAAAACCACTAATTTTCAACAAAATACATGAGCTTTCAACGAACTAGTTGTATTTTCACTGAAGAACATAATTTGTTAACCAAAAATGAAATAGTTAAATTTTCAATTAAAAATTTAATTTTCAACCAAAATATAAACAAAATTTCAACCTAAGAGATGAATCTTCAACTAAAAAAGTACATTTAATAAAAATTAATTTAACAAAACAATCGAATCTTCAACCAAATAGTTGAATTTTCAACCAGAATTTTTGAACTTTTTACCCAAGAAGATGATTTTTTTACCAAAAAAATTAGTTTTCTACCAAAAACAACGAATTTTTAACAAATTTTAGACCTAAGAGATGAATCTTCAACCAAAAAAATTAATCTTTAAAAAAATAGGTCAACTTTCAACAGGGTAGTTGATATTTCAACCAATAAGGATGAATTATTAACGAAAAATCCAATAGTTGAATCTACAACCAAAAAATATTATTTTTCAACCAGACAGTCGAATTGCTAACAAAAAGAAATTAATTTCCTGATCTAAAAGTTGAATTTTGATCCAAAAATATAAATTTTCATCAAACAAGTTAATTTTCAGTAAAATAGTTTAACGTTCAACCAAAAAAGACAATGTTTTAAGCAGAAAGAATGAACGTCAATCCAAAAATAGCTGAAGTTTTTTTTTGGGTTCTATTAATTCAGTACGTAATTAAGTGGTAGAGCTACATGGATACTGGAACACTTACCGACCGAGCAAGGTTCTGTTCTATGCTAAGTCACTGACATAAGGTAATTACCATCAATCGGTAATGCAGATTTACCTAATACAAACATAATACAAGCTGACAAAGTAAGAGACGATGCGCATGCGCAAACTCCCAATTGGAAGCACAATTAGGACCACGTAGTTGGTCGGTAAGGTACATCCATACCGACAGAGACTCGATCCGTGTCAGGAATCTGAATTAGCGACCGATGGTGAATCTGCATTACCGAGCGATGGTAATCACGAATATTTCAACTTCTGTGTAATGTGTCTAGAAGGGCATCTCCTCCTCTTTCTCCACTTCTCCGATGCAGAGACTCTGAGGGGAATCCCAGGGTTAGGGCGCGTTCAATGGCAGGCATCTGCATCACCGACCTATGATAAATGTACCTTATTGGCCGATGGTAAATCTGCGTTACCAGCCAATGGTATTTACTTGATGTCGGTAACTTAACATAGAACAGAACCTTTCTTGATCATTAAGTGTTCCAGTTTGTAGTTTCAACTACTGATTTGAGTGAAAACACGAGAAAATGGGGAAGTTTCTTAAAAACAGGGAAGAAAAGAGGAATTCTTTAAAAGCGGTGGGCAAAATCATTAAACAACAAAATCATTAACAAAATATAAATTTATTCTATTGATAATTAAACGAAAAAGTAGTCTTACTTATTCTTACATCGACAAATCTTAGAATTAAGTTAAACAAAATTTTTTGCAAAAAATATGTTGAATTTGAATTTAATTCGAATTAACAGAAACACCAGCGCAGAAGTGAGAAAATAATCCATGCCAGTAGAGAAAACGTTAGAGTTACTATCGTGTAGTGAGCGTACATGAGCCTGAAAAAAGAGAAAAATTAATTATTAAAAAAAAAACTTAAATAACAAAGTCAATCTGATAAAAAAAATTATTATAATAATTCTCACCGGTTGTAATGAATTTGGCCTGCTTCTATCGTTTCCATAGGATCCTTCAGGATAAAAAGACGAATGCCGCGGACGTGATAATAAAAAAAATCATGCCAATCCAAATTGTCTATATTGCAGTCGAATTTTTTTTTATCAACCTCGTTCAACTTTTTGGAAAGTTGCTGATTTGCTTCGTTTTTGAAATGCCACTCTTGACTCGAAAAATAGGAAATCACGCCCATAAATTTATGTATTTTTCTGTAAGCCTTCCACAGCCTACAAGAAGAAATTTCGATTATTTTTCCTTTTTTTTGTAATGATCACGTATATCGCCCCTAAATTTGTTTAAATCCACAAAAAATAAATAAATCCGTTTTTTTAAATCTTTAACCAAAATAGAGGAATTCTCAAGAAAAAATGTAATAGTTCATATTTCAACCAAAATAGATTTTAATTTTGTATAAAAAACAGTTCAATTCAATCAATAGCACGAATTTTCAAAAAAAGTTTACTTTTCAATGAAAAATGATACTTTTTAACAAAGTTGTTTAATTTTATTTATACGAAAAAGATTAGTTTCCCACAAAAAAGATAAATTTTTAAAAAAATACATACATTTTCAACAAAAAATATTAATTGTCAACCAAACACTTGAATTTTCTTCCTTACCGACACTTTTTTTATTTGTTAACTTATTTTCACACGAATAACCACATCAAGTTGAAAATTTGGGATAATAAATAAGAAGCATTAAGGAAGGTGGGTCTGGTCCTAAATGTTTATAATTATGAAAAAAGTTTTTTTTGTAAATAATTTTCTTTTTTTTGCTTTTTTCATGATTATTAAAATTTAGGACCAGACCGACCTTTTTCAGTACTTCTTATTTATTATCCCAAATTTTCAACTCGATGTGGCTATTCATGTGAAAATAAGTTAACAAAAAAAATGTCGGTAAGGTAGGAATCCGCTCACGTGACCCACTCGTCACATGGCCTTAAGGAAATTAATTTTTACCAAATTGTTATATTCTCCACAAAGGAGATTGATTTTTAAGCATATAATTAAATATTCAATCAAAAACCTAAATTTTCAACCCAGAAGATTATTTTTTTATAAAAAAGAAGAATTTTCAACAAAATACATGAATCTTTAAACAATTAGGTGAATTTTCAACTAAAAAAATATAAGCTTTTAACCAATCAATTGAATTTTTTACTAAAAAGGATAAATTTGCAACCAGAAATAAAATAATTATATTTTGAATTTGAAAAATTAAGTTTTCATCAAAAAGAAATTAACTTTCAACAAAATATATGAATATTCAAACAAGTAGGTGAATTTTCAACTAAAAAAGATAAATTTTTAAGTAATTAGTTGAAATTCTCACTCAAAAAAATAAATTTGCGACCAGATATAAAATAATTATATTTTCAATTTAAGAAATTAAGTTTTCACCAATAAAAAACGAATTTTCAACAAATTCAATTTGAAAAATTAAGTACTGTCAGTTAGTTAGTTGAAGTTTTTACTAAAAAAGATGAATTTGTAACCAGAAATAAAATAATTGTATTTTGAATCTAAAAAATTAAGTTTTTAGCAATAAAAAAAACGATCTATCTAACTATCTTCTCTTAGATAAATAATTAATTTCTCAAATGTTTAACTTTGCATTGGCTTTTTAGTTATAAACAAATAGTTAATAAACATTTGAGAGAATCATTTTTTGAATATCCCTTTCTTTTTTGTGAATATATTTTTCTTAAATAAGTCAGATATTTGAAATATTCTTCAAATTTTCTATATGGATCATATTAAATGTAAATTTTCTTTGAAGTAGCTACAGAGAGCCATCTTGTTTCAATTAATATCAATATTTTTAATTTGCTCCTAACTTGCATTAATTATTAACTCACTAAGGAAAGTTGACAAAAAATTGAAAAATTCAGAAAAAACTGCAACTTTCTAGCAATTATATAAGGAAAGATAATCATGAACAATAATGAATTGTTTAAACATTTATCTTTGTCAACTTGCATTAATTATTACTTTATTAATTAAGTAAAAAGTTGTCAAAAAAGTGGAAAATTTCAGAAAAAACCGCAACTATCTAGCATGAGTATAGTGGAAGATAGTTAGTTGAATATTTCAGACAAAACCGTCACTTTCTAACATTATTTAAAGACAATATTATTTAAAATAATAATAAATTGTTTAAACAATTAATTTTGTTAACGTTAATTAATTATTTATCTTACTCTAATTAAAAATTGGACAAGAAGTGAAAATTTATTGAAAAGACTGCGACTTTCTCACTCTATTCTAAGGGAAAATTGCTAAAAACAATAATAAATTGTTTAAGAAATTTATGTTAACATCTAATTATCAGCATGAAATATTTTAAGTTCTAGAAACAATCTGCACTAAAAAACTGCAAAAAAATCATAATAAGCGCCAAAAACTCGCAAAACACATTTTTTCACTTATGGGGTTTTTTTGGTACCCTATAAAATATACTTATGGGGGTGATATTTGAAAATAAATTTTTGATTCGTATGCTATGGCTAATTTTAAAGAAAAATGTTGAGTGTAAACTCGATTTACCTAATATTAACGCTTCTGATTAAAAACAAAAACGCCTTTTTTTTGTTATGGGAAATACGTATTAAATTTCATGGAGCTTGCGGAACCTCTAAATATCATTTTTTTAACGCATTTATTTTTGTATGCATTCGAAGAAATTTAGGGGCGACATACATGAAAATTCGAATGAAAAAAATTTGGACGACCCTAACGTCCTTTAGGATGGTCTAATTTTTGTTTTTTTTAATTTTCATGAGTTTGTAAACTTCAAATATTAAAATTTCTAATGGGTACCCTAATACCTAAATACCCAGTGGGCAAAAAACCATAAACATCCCAAGAACGTTTTTTGAACGTTCCTAGGACGTCCTATGTCAGCCCAATCAACGTCTCGAAGACGTCCAATATCCTAAAGATGTCCTAAAGAAGTCTTAAAGACATAGGACGTTCTCAGAACATCTTTCATATTGACATTAGACGTCTCAAGAGCATCCCTAGGATGTTCAGAAGGCATGTTCCAAAAAACGTTTCAGGGATATCCCGAAGACCTCTCTAGGACATCCTTAATTTGTTTTCCCACTGGGTTCCCAGTGGGCACAAAACCATAAACATCCCAAGAACGTTTTTGGAACGTTCCTAGGACGTCCTATGTCAGCCCAATCAACGCTTCGAAGACGTCCAATGTCCTAAAGACGTCTTAAAGACATAGGACGTTCTCAGGACTTCTTTCGTATTGACACTAGACGTCTTAAGAGCATTCCTAGGATGTTCAAAAGGCATGTTCCAAAAAGCGTTTTAGGGACGTCCGGAAGACGTCTCTAGGAAGTCCCGAAGACGTCTCTAGGAAGTCCCGAAGACGTCTCTAGGACGTCCCGAAGACGTCTCCAGGACATCCTTATTTTTTTTGCCCACTGTGTAGTATAAAAAAAAATTCTTACATAGGCTTTCTTCCTGTGAGGTAAAGGATCGAATCTGCAATTAGAGCTGGGACTAAATGTAGAACAATTAAGCAGAGACTGTGGACCCACAAATGTTGATTTAAAAACAACATGTGGTACCATATGGTCACTCTACTGACAACTTCGACTCCATAAATTTTATTTAACGCCATGAATTTATCCCATGTGATTGGCTTTTGGCTAGAAGTTACACAGTTGTAAATCGGGGGGTCTTCTTCAGTGATTGATTTTTCCCTCCTGAAAACACAATTAAGCGATTAATTCATTAATTAATTTATTTATTAATTAATAATCTTCAAAAAATCAAATACCAATTCACTTTGTCCACATTGTAGCTATGTTTCCGTTCATAAATCCCGTACTTGCCTCTTAATTTTTTCTACGGCCTAATTTGACAGTTTGTAGGGGAAACCTTCCTACAGTGGACAATGCAACCTACAGTGGATAATTATTAATTCAATGCCCAAATATACAAGAAATAATTAAATTTGAATTTATTTTACTAACATGTAACGGTGTTTTAACTATTGATTAAATTAAATTAATTTTTTTGCATATATTAGTATTTTTAGATAATCATTATCCACTGTAGGGAGGTTTCCCCTATACATCAGTTTATTAGTACAATCTAAATTTGAATCATTCAACAGTGATTGATTCGAAATCAATTTTTACTGATTCAAATAATACGGATTCGACGACTGACAAATCAGTCAAAAGTGACTTTTCATATCAGTCAATTTGACTCACTGATTAAATCAGTCATTTTGAATCATTCAATCTCTTGGAATTTGTAACTAATAAAGATCAATTTTCAAAAAAATATTGTAGTTAAATTTTTAATTGACGAAATTAATTTAGAAAGAAAATAATATTTAACAAAATAGTTTAATCTTCAACCAAGTAGTTGAATTGTCAACTAAAAAAAAATGCATTTTTAAACAACAAGATTATTTTTCTACCAAAAGAGACAAATTTTTAACAAACTACTAGAATTTTCAACTAAACAAAAAAGATTAATTTTCAACCAAAAAAAAAACGAAGTTTTGAACAAGATAGTTAAATTTTCTACTGAGAAAGATAAATTTTCAATTAAAGAGATAAATTTTCAACTAAAATGTTGAATCTTGAATGGAAAAAAATTATTTTTAACAAAGCAGTTCAATTTTCAACCAAGTAGTTGAGTTATCAGAAATAATTAATTTTGCGTCCAGAAGATTAATTTTCTGTCAAAAAAGACGAATTTTCCACAAAATACATCAATTTTCAACAAAATAGTTGAACTTATTGTCAACTGAAATAATAAATCTTCAAGAAAAAAAAAGGAATTTTTAACAAAGTAGTCCAACTTTTAACCAAGTAGTAAAATTTTCAATAAAAACAGTTGAATTCTCAACACGAAAATGTAATAGATAATGTTTGAACCAAAAAATATTTCAATTGTAAATAAAAAACATTTGATATTTCAACCAAAAAAAATTTGATTTTTCATCAAAAACAGTTGAATCTAGCAAAAAAAAAACGATTTATTAGATTTTTTCAAGAGGAAAGAAAGTGAATTTTTAACAACAAAAAGATTTTAGTTTGAAAACAAAAATATTTGATATTTCAACCAAAAAATATTGCAATTTAAAATTAAAAAAAAATGGAATTCGATCAAAAAAAACTAATTTTCAACAAAATAGTTCAATCCTCAACAAAATAATCGAATTTTTAACTAAAAAAGATCAATTTTCCACAAAAAATGCAACAGTACAAATTTCAATTAATAAAATTAGTTTTCAATTTAAAAAATGTCAACAAAATAATTAAATTTATAACCTAATAATAACATTTTTAAACAAAAAGATGAATTTTTAACACAGTGGTTCAACTTTCAACCAAGTATTTTTCAAATTCAAGAATTTTCAATTACAAATCTTCAAAATAGTAGAACTTTTGAATTGTAAGTCTTCAAAATTGACGAATTTATAATTTTTTTAATTTACCATTGAAAATGATGCAAGTTTTATGTTCTCCAATTAAAAAGTCTGAAATTTTGGTGCTTTATGTTCGCTTCAATCTGGAAGATTTAGAATTTAAAACTTGATTTTTGATCTTTCAAAACGTACAGATTGAGGGATTTTTATTTATACATATTTAAAATTGAAGAGTTTTTTATTTGAAAAATTTACAATCAAAAAATTATGCAAGTTTTAAGTTTTATAATTTTAAATTCTGCAATTTTGATATTCGAAATTTCTATAGTTTGGAAGATTTAGGATTTAAAACTTAACTTTTAATCTTCCACACCATAAAAATTTAAGCATTTTTATTTATTCTTTAAATGAAATGTTTCCAATTTTTTAATTTGCGATTTAAATTATGCAACTTTAAATTTAAAAATAAAAAATTCTGTAAGTTTGATGACTTAGATTCCAAAATTTCAAATGAGCATTGAACATTTTTCAAAAATATCTTCAAAATCATAAAAATCGACACAATTCAAGAACTCTTATTTACACACATTTAAAATCGAAGAACTTGAAACTTCAAATCGTTTAAATTGAAGAAGTTTCCAAAATTAAACTATTTCAAAATTTGTTTGAAAATTACAAAAATTTGGAACATTTTTTCGGAAGATTGAAAATTGAACTCTCTTCCATTTTACAGATGTATGAATAAAAATTATCAAATGGTGAAGATTTTTGATGATTTTTCAAATCAGAATTCAAGTTTACAATTCCAAATCTTAAAAACTGAAGAAATTTCGAATGTAGAGCATAAAAATTTGGTAATTTTTAATTGTAAATTCTTAAAATAAAAACATTCAATTTTAAAGATGTGGAAATGAAAATTCTTTAATTTTGATGATATTGAAGATCAAAAGTCAAGATTTCAATTCTAAATCTTCTACATCTAAAAAATTAAAAAACTCTTGAATTTTAAAGACTTAAAATATGAATTCTACAATTTTTAATATTTGGAATTCAAAATTCTTCAATTTTAAAGATGTACATATATACAAATTCTTATATTTTCATTATTTTCGAAGATCAAGAGTCGAATTTTCAATTCTAGATCTTCTGCATTAAAAATATTGTTATTGTAAATCATTAAAATTAGAGAATTTTTCCTTTAAAACATAAAACTTGCATAATAATAATTAACTTTACATTTTCAAAATTAATAACTATTTAGGAAGGTTTGATTCAAAATTATTTAATTTTAACCATTCGCAATTTACAATTCTTTAATTTTAAAGATGTAAAAATAAAAATTCTTAAATTGTTATGATTTTGATGATTTTGAAGATTAAAAGTCAAGAGTTTTCAATTCTAAATCTTTCAAGTTGATGAAATATCAAATATAAATCATCAAAATTACAGAATTCTCAATTGTAAAACTTAAAACTTCCATAATTTTTCATTGTAAATTTTGAAAATGAAAAACTCTTAATTTTTAATATTTACAATTCAAAGTTCTACAATTTTGAAGAGTTGTCATGTAAAATTCTTGAATTTTGTAAATGTAGAAGTACAAATTATTCAATTTTCAAGAATTCATATTTAAAAATTTTGTACTTTTGAAAGCTATTTTTCGAATAGTTCAATTTTAAAGATTTACAATAGAAAATTTTTTAATTTCAACGATTTCCAATTTAAATTTCTTCATTTTTGAATATCTGTACCTGAAGACTCATCAATATTTAGTATCTACAGTGAACTATCACTTATTCCAAGGCTCACTTATTCCAATGTTCACTTATTCCAAGTTTCTAACGCTCGGATATTCCAAGTGGCGCAGCTCCTTCACCTCCCACCACTGTCCCCGTACGGTCTCGCCCGCGTCACTGGCTGACCAATTAGAAAGAGGCCCGAAGAGAGGGAAGCCCTCGTTTGCATGCATGCGCAAATGCAAGGACGCACACATGCTTGCGGCGCGCGCATCGTTACAAGGCAGGGGCAGCCAATGAACGTCGCTTGACAAAATCACCCCACGACTCGCAGTAGAGATGGGGGCCCCTGAAGACTGGGAATATCCGAATGTTTACGTTCCTCGTCTCTTGGAATAAGTGAGAGTGTACTGTGTAATTTTGTATGTCTTTTTTGGAATTGTTCAATTTTCCAGATTTAAAATTGAAATTTATTCAATTTTATAGATTTGCACTTGAAAAAGAAAATTAGGATACGAAAGCACGTGATAAGTGAGCAGAAACATAGGAGCTTCAATGTTGACAAACTGAATGAATGAATTCGAAGATTATTATAAGTATTATTTCTGGAACCCTACCATTGTTTATCAATGTCCCAAGCAGCGACTATGATATTATTAATCACTATGTCAGCAGGAATTATTTCCGCAACATTTTGTGGCTTACAGTGCAGAGTACGGAGTAAACCTATTCCTGAACCAACTACTACACCTGTTGCTCCATAGAGATTATCTATTCGAACAATAAAAGAAAAAAACAATATTATTAGAGTCTTCAAACTTCATTGCAATACCTCCCAGTGGGCACAAAACCACGAAAATCCCAAGAACGTCCTTGGGACGTTCCTAGGACGTCCTATGTCAGCCCAATCAACGTCTCTGAGACATACAATGTCCTAAAGATGTCCTAAAGACGTCTTAAAGACATAGAACGTTCTTGGGACATCTTTCGCACTGAAATTGGACGTCTTAGGAGCATCCCTTGGATGTCCAAAAGACATGTTCCAAAAGAAGTCTTAGGGATGTCCCGAAGACGTCTCTAGGACATCTTCAATTTTTTTGCCCACTGGGCTTGGTGGAAAAATTCGTATAGCAAACTACTACAAATACGTATTGAAAATTAATATTTTTAATGAATATTACGAATTTTTGTACAACAGCGAAACGTAATCTGCAAAAAATCATGAAAAATTACATTTTTGTATGAAAGGACGTTGCGGTAAGGCGCTGTACCCTAACGGTTACGGCGTAACGGGTAAAGGGCACTGTGTAACTGCGTCATGACGTTGCGTGAGTTCACTCGAAGCACGATGGCGAGCTCGCGTCTCCGAAGCCATAAACCAACTGAACCTGATTGGACCCATCGGATTCAGATTATTTCGTGCGATCGAATGAGCCTGTAGACCCTCTTCAACCCTGACAACAGCGCTATCTGACACGCGAATATATGTCGCGAAGTTATTGGAGCAATATTAATGAAAAAGAGCATTGAATACCAATTCATTCAAATCAAAAATATTATGCTACGGTTTGAAAGTAATTATTTACTATAAGATTTCTTGTTAATATTTAATTCAAATTCAAATTTCTTCTGAATTGGTGGCGCTGTCGTAGCTGCCAAATATGCTCCACGATTCGACAAAGAAAACAAAGAAGAAGAAGAAGTATTGGATAGATAGAGAGAATTATCGTTTCGAAACTAAAAGTAAGATCTGCCATTGGAAAACAATCGGATCGTCTCTGTCTATCTCACAAGGTAGAAAGAGAGGTCCGATCGACTCCAAGCATCGGAGTCCCACTGTAGTGTTTTGTAATCTGAACTGTCAAGTGTTGACGTGAGAATTGTGAAAATTGTGTTTTTCGTAGACAGTTAATTTAATATTTATAAAAGTAAGTGATTTTCTGTTAAATTCTGTCTGGCTATGAAACTGTGCCGCACGCATTATGCGCTATACGCAAAAGTGCGTGCTTCCCACTTGAAGTATTTTGCGAGGTGTTTTTTTGCAAAAAAATGATGTGCTTTTGGATGCTTCTGTCTTCGATTGGTTTAATGAAGCGAGCGACAGAGCAGGAAACACATTTATTTTAACGTGTAACAGCAAACTTTCTTTCTCATTTCCGTTAAATGATAATAAATAATTTACGCAGTAAAATCCACCGGAAACGGTTCATACGCCCCTGACTGTTTACGTTCGGAGTCCCCTGACTTAGGGCCACCGCCAGCCCAAAAACCGGCACTAACTCCGGGGTTCACTGTGATGTCGACAGTGAGGGGAAATAAGTGGAAGGGAAGTAGGGAAAGTGAGGGTAAATGAGTTAAGGTAAATTAGGAGAAATGCAGAAA